>VDFB02010992.1:0-48087 GCA_007258455.2 Sequoia sempervirens
CCATGAATTGAAAATTTGAAAAAAAATTATATGAAAATAAAATTCTTTGGGTTTTTCAAATTCAATGATGCACTCAAATTTTACCCAACATGTCTCAAAAATCTTGTCACCTATAAATTTCAAGTGAATCAACAATAATTTTTTTAGATGAATCTCCACTTCCTAGTCTCCACTTTGAGAAAAATGAAAGCTAGATCTAACTTCCTTGAGCCTCTGAAACATAATGAGACAACTAAAAATGTTGTTAGGATTATAAAAACACTATATACATCTAAAATTAATAAAAACTAAAATTAATTATTAGATGCTTATTTTCTTGTTAAATAATTTTGATTCTCCAAATCAATCAAAGAGAATAAAATATTAAATTTAAAGAAAATTATTAGTAAAACTTGGTCTCAAATCTCTCAAATAATAGGACAATAAAATGAAATATACCAAACACTTAGGCTTTTAAACCATGTTATATTTTACAAAAAATTGAAAAATTGAATCAAAATCTATTGTCAATTGTAGATCATACACACTCCAATCAATAGAAGATCATAATAGCACAATGAAGATAATATCATATAAAGAGAGAATTCACAAGATAAAAATGTAAGAGAATTTAGGCAAAGCTAACACTATTCAATTTGATTAGTATATATGAGAGGTGAGTCTCGTATATATAGTAAAGACACATGCATACACATCCAAAAGGAGAAATAACTCCAACTGCTAAGAAAAGACAAGAGTTTCACTTAGTAAATATTAAAATTTGTGGTTGCACTTACTTAAATGAAGGGATTGGTTATACAGGAGGTTATCTCATGCTAGGAAAAAACAACTTTAAGATTTTTTAAACATTTCTCACCCCATGCCTGAAAATGAACTTTAACTCACAACAAACATTTTCGTTTGAAAGCATGCAAATTTTTTTTCTTGAACTCAAGAAACATGTTGTGCTAAACCCTGATATTTTTAGATGCTTAATTAAGTGTATGTACAAAATTTGGGTGCATTGACATGTATTATCCCCCACTTTTTAGGGTTTGGTTTTGTTAGGGTTTGAAATCCTATGGTTTGAAATTTTACAATTTCAAATTCTATGATTTTATTTTTTCTTGGTATGAGCTTGTACCCTTTGGAATAAATGACGGACTTGAGTTTCTTGGAATGACCACATTTCAATTACCCATAGAGCTCACGCCTACCCTAAATCCTGTTACAACCAATCCAATTAGGGTTAAAAATGTTTATTTAGGAAATCATACCCTTCAGTGTTGTCGCACTTAATTTGGCGAATAATGTTGGAGAGGTGCTTTTGTTTGGGATCCAATTTTTCCTTGCCCTGCAACACATAAGTTTGTAAACCAATGATAAAAAAATATTTTCCAATTTATAGTATTTTTTGATTTTTTGATTTTGTGTTATCTTTTGGTCATGTAATATAATTCAACCCATATCTTTGCCTATCAATTGAATCAGTGTTGTAGAAAAATATTTTTTATGCTTGTATTTGGCATCGAGGAGGTCCCAATGATGTTGTAGTCCATGAGATACAATCTTCCAAAGCTTCTTAAATTCTTAATGTGATTGCTCATAGTAGAGGAATATTTCAAAGTTCACATATCTCATCTTTCTATAAAGTTATATTTTATGTGTTTCACTCACTTCATATGTTCACAACATTTGGTTATGTTGGTTATCGCTATTGACATTTCAAAGTTAGCTCTAGCTATTTTGTTGATGTTTATAAAAAAAATTTAAACCACATAATAAGGATATTAGAAATTTGTATACTACATAATAAGGAATCACAACAAATCTAAGTATCTGATTTATTGGAAAAGTATAGTCAACATTAGAGCCAGGCTAGATATGGAACATACAAATACAATAACACCTAGAGATTATTCAGCCTTGAGATTTTACAATAAGATATGCAAACTAAAACACCTTTCCCAGCAATGCAACCAAAAAATTTCAAAATCCTCATTAAATTCAAGTCATATGAGACAATCACTAAATGTAACATTTCAATATTATGTAAATTAGGTGGTATTTTTGTAGTGTATTAAATTATGTAATTATGAGTTGGCATTTCTGTGTAGATTCAAGTCAATCTTCATTGAATCATATTATGTATGTTCAAATCTAGATGATATGTGATCAACTGGATAATGAAAGCCAAATTTAGAGCTAAGTTTAGATTCAAAGCATATGCATATACAGTCATTGCACTAATGTAGCAATGTTGCTATGAGTACAACAGTGTTTGATTCTTAATTTCTCAAGCCTAAGTTTGTAGAATTTATGAAATAAGAAATTGTACTATGCTACCTGATTAGAACTTAAATAATAGTCAAGAGAGGAAGAGAGAAGAATTAAGAACACTATATTTATCCTCCAAACCCTCCAAACAGAGGAAAAACAGACTGTGGTAGTAGCAATTGCCTACTACCTATATTATTTAGCAATTTTTCATATTCAATTAGTGTACAAATGATAAGATAAAATCTACCCCTTGTCCCATTCAACAAGACCTTGGCTATGGATGCAATCCATCCCTTGCTCCATTAGTTACCTATCTCTATTATTTGCCTATGCGTCCATGCTCATTTCCTTTTTCCTCTCACCTCTTGGAAAGACAACTTATTTGTTCTCCTTAATTTTGAAAGAAGAAGATACAAGATACATTTTGTTCCCTCCTCCATCAATCTAGGTAGATACAAAAATACAATTGTCTTCCCATGCCCATTTTGCAAATCACAACCTCTTATTTATAGATTCACATGCACAATAGAGTTCTCCTAGGCCCAAGAAGAAATTCCATCAACATAGGAAGTTGTCTTTATAGAGCTGATGGACTTGTAGACTGGAACAAAATTAATGTATCTCCTTGTGAGTGGACTAGAGTGTGTTGTAAGGAGGCACTTTGTAGAGATTAAGAATCTTAAGAGTTTCATGATTATGAATCTTACAAGCAAACTTTTGTTTTGTAGCACTCCAAAGAAACTTTTGGAGTTAAAGAAGCTTAAAACCCTGGATATGAGTGGCAATAGTTTGTATGGTGAGATTGAACCTAGCATAGGTCTTGGAGATATTTGAGAGCTTTCTCTAGGTAACGATATTCTATCAAGGAGATTGGTAACTAAGTTAGGATTGCTTTCTTGTTTGAAGATGTGGATTTGGGATACAAACTTTTTGGGGAAATCATTTGTGTGGTTACTGTCTATGATCCAACACATGGACCTTGATAGCAATAATTTCTCTTGATCCATTCTATCGCTGCTACGAAACCTAAAAAAATTAGTCTTTCTTAATCTAGGTAACAAAAAATAGCATATACTATAATGAAAAGAGTTAGATAATTAATGTTATTCTCTATTTTAAAGTACCATGCAACCTCATATACAAACTCTCAAATGTATGAATTCACATTATATCTTTTCTTAATCCAAGTTATTTGATTTACTAGACTTCTACTTAACATCTTAACTCCCAAACTTTGTAACAAGTATTAAATGTGATTATGGTCCACCAATTACACAACCAAGGCCTTAAAATGTATTCTCTAATTGTAATCAAAGGACTTTTGATCTTCATTCAAGTAAATAAACTTGAAGGGAAACACCACCGAGTGGTTTATTGGACACCTACATGACTAAAATAGTAGCAAACTAGTGTGGTTGAAGCCAAAAAAATATAGAAATAAATATGTGAGGAAGAAGACCCCTGACTTCTTTGCCTAGGAGTGTTGACGAGCTTTAGGTAATAATTGCTATTTCTTATCAAAGATAAATATAATACTATCAACAAAGAGGTTGAGTGAATAACCCTATGGGCATATTAGGAACATATGTAATCTATTTAAATTTTTAGAAAGAACCCTTCCAAGAAACCCTGTTGAAAGATTGGCATAGCATGTTTATTCTATAAAGTAACACCAAATTTCATTTCTCCTAAAACCATATCCATTTGTTCCACATACATATCAAGATTATTAAAGTATTATTATATATTTAATGGTCATCTTTTCTTTTATTTAGTCGTTAGTTAGCTCTCAATTAACTTAGATTGCTTTATGTTAGTTTTAGTAACTTTCAATTATTTTCTTTAGCTTTTTGTTTCTTTTTAGAATCATCGTCTTGTAATTGTTTATATAAGTAGTATTCCTCTCCTTTTTGCATAGAAATGAGACTCATTTGAACTCGCTTGGACTCGGTGAGTCCTAGGTTGAGTCACCCTAGTTGAGTTTGGGGGGCTTGGAATCAGACTCGACCGAGTTCGGATGAGTCATGGCGAGACTTGCCGAGTCTATTGGACTCGCTCGAAACTCTCCAAGTCTGAGCGAGTCCCGTCACTTGGACTCGGTTGGTGCAAGCTTGGTCAAAAAGCAACAAAAAACATAAAATAAGTGATGAAAGTGGGTTTTTTTTACTTATATCTCCTCCACAACAATAAAAGTAACTTCATTTCATTTTGTTGGAAAAATAGGAGGAGAAAAAAGAGCTGTGAGGAAAAACAAGAGAGCATTGTAGGGCAATCGACAAGGAGGTAGAAGATAAATCCATCATTAAATTGCATTCGGGCAGCTTCATACTAGTAAGGAGGTGCATTGAGAGCTCTTAACCTTGTGTAAAATGAATATTGAATATCAATTATCATTTCATGGTATTAGAGCTTAGGACCAATATTTTATGGCAAATTTTTTAGCAATTAAAATTTGTGTTTTCCTAAGAAGTTTATTTTTAAAAATTTCTTAGATGTTTTTGCTCGATTTTTTGATAAAAATCGAATGTTAATGGTTTTACCAAAAAAAAAAAGAAAATTTATTTCAAAATATTTTGATGGATTTTTTTTACAAAATTAAATTGAAATTTTTTTTGTTTGATTTTTGAAAGAAAAATCAAAGTTTTTTTTTTTTACTGAGGAATCATGGGCTATTACTGGTGATAAATCATGGATTTATTCTTCTAATTTTTGTGAGGGTTTTTATGTGTTGAAATCGTGGATTTCTGGAAAAGATTTCAAGGTTCTTTGATGAAGAATCACATCTCTTTTTGAGACGCACAATTGGCATTTTCATGCAAATTTTTTGTGCCTATTTGTGGTGAAATCATGAGCCTTTTGGTCTGCATTTGGTCCTATTTTGGCTTGCAACTTTGTGAAGACTCTTCTAGAATTTTGCTTTGTGCTTCGTGGAAGATCACAACACTCTGGAGGTGTTTTTTCTTTCATGGTTTTGAATCTGCGGCTCTCTCTTTTCCATGATGGGAATCATGAAGTTCTTTGCTTCACATTTTTGGATGCTTGGTTCAGAACTCGTGTGGCTAGGGTTTCTAACATTTGTGGGTATTTTTGGGCACGATATTTTGCTAAACCGACTTGGGTTTTTAGAAAATTCATGGATTTTTTGCAATGCCTAGGGTTTTTTGGCAGATCTCATTTGTTGCGACCTAAGGTTTCTTAGAGTTTTTTGAAAATTTTTCCTTTTTTTTCCACGACTAGGGTTTTAACAAATCTTTTAGGATTTTTAATTTTTTTTTAAATTTTTTCCTTTTTATTGTATTAGGGGTTTTTGGGAAAATTTTAAGTTTTTGACGAAAATTTTCAAATTCGTGCAACATAGTTTTTTGAAATTTTTTTCTATGAAAAAATATTGCTTTTTTTGCTGCCTAGGGTGAAGTCTGAGTTTTTGGAGACTTTTTGATACAAAATCATGGGAGTTGTGCTATTTGATTGTCTTGGGTTCCGTTCCAACTGACCTACTCTACGGTTTGCAAGGGGTTTGAATGTTTGTTCTCTTTCAATGACCTATTTTGTTCTACCGTGGTCCTTTGGTCCATTAGATTTAAGTTATCCCCTAAAACTCTTTGTTTGACCATCATGCGTTGAAAAGTTTTGGTTTGCCCAAGCAAAGAGAGCAAAACAGATAAAACGCCAGAAAACAACAGGAAAAGCAGTGACAGCGTGGATCAAACCTGTCTCTGTCGAGCTGCAGTCTCGGACCCACGGATTTGTCAGATGCTTCTTTTTCTTGTTCTCCCGAGCTGCTTGTGCTTTGTGCCCCTTGCACCCTCTGCCACTGTTTGTCGTTTATTCGTTCGATTAAAAACCCTGAATCCCAGGTTTGGGGTCCGCTAGATTTCGTGGGGAATCTCGTTTCCTTTATTTTAAAAGCAAAAACCCTGCCGCCGAGCCTGCCCTGTGTTGCCGTCGAGCCTGCCCTGTGTTGCCCTGTATTTTAAAAGAAACAAATGAAATCATGATGAAGCAGGAAGAAGAGCCGAGGGATGCCAAGATAGTGAAAGCACTCCTGAAATCAATGGGAGTGGAACACTATGAGCCAAGGGTGGTCAACCAGTTCTTAGAATTATGGTACAGATATGTTGCAGATGTTCTCACAGATGCTCAAACCTTCTCTGAACATGCAGGCAAGTCTGCCATTGATGCAGATGATCTCCAGCTTGCAGTTCAATCCAAAGCCAATTTTTCTTTCAACCAGCCTCCTCCCAGAGAGGTATTGAATCTTGCATTTTGTTGTTTACTTACTTATTTTTCCTTTATATTCTGTGAATAATTGTTGAATCTTCTTAAATATCTGCAGAAAAGGTAGTTAGGTCAAATTGTCGATATTTTCTTTTTTTAAATTTGCATAAACATTCATAGGACATTTGCCGGATACCCATTTGCTATAATTTGCAAAAAAACATTCTATTTCTTAATAAATAAAAAAGTTAATAACTACGAATTTTTATGAGATGCGCAAGAAATATTTAGGGCACATTATCGCTTTATTTTTCAGATATTTAATGATTTTGGCGAATACCCATTTTACTCACTGTTAACAGTTAGTAATATTTCTCAGATATATAGAAACTATTTAGGGAAAACAATCGATTTCTTTCTAGATATAGAGAAAAATTTTAAGGGCAAAAGATTTTGGCGGACATCCACGTACTACAATTTCCGGATTTAATTCTAAGCTCCAATTTTCTTATGTTGTGTATGTAGCATTATATAGGTTTTAGGCTACCAAGGATGGGCTATGCATGTAGGGTTTGGCGTATAGTGCATATTAAATATTTCGATTTTGGTTCATGGACTTAACCCATTTATTGTGTATTCCGGCTCTTTTAGATGTTAAGGATTGTTGACCTTTTTTAAAGATACGCAATCATTTTTTTTGAGGGAAAGGTAGTGATTTGTTTCAGGTATTTGAAATTTTTCTTAGTGGAACTGATTTTGGCAGACGACCATTTATTATAATTTGCAATATTTATTCTAAACTGAAGGGATTATAGGAGCTGTGCATTTTTCTTATGCTATTTGCCCATTTATCTTTGTGAATTGTGTAAATTATTTAGGTTTTAGGATACGAAGTTCATCCCCATCTGCCATAATTTGCAAATTGTTTGAATTCCGGGTTTTATGATTTGTGCACTATGTCTGCAGGTGACATAAATTGCATGGTGTATGCGATTCTGTTTAGAATTAAGATATGCAGAAAAATTCTTGGGGCAGATGGTTTTGGAAGACACTTATTTGTGATAAATGTTGAAGCTGATTTGATTCAACAAAGATGACTGGACATAGACAAAAAGGTTTTGAAGATCAACTGAAATGCTTGAAGCAATCGGTGACAGATAACCTGAAAGATGCTTCACAAAACTGGAAGTAATCACCAAATAAGTGTCATGAAAACTATTTTCAAAGAACTTGAAGAAATACCTGATATTTGGTGCATTCCTCTACTCTAAAACCGGTCTTCTATATAGGATTTCCAAGAGAACAATGAAGTACTACTATGTAATCAAAGGCCAAAGAATTGTGAGGTTAGAAAATTTTGATTTGTTTGAGAGTCAAAAAAAATTTAGAAGTCCGGAATTTTGAAAAAGATTTGGGAAAATGTTTAAAATTGATTGAAAAATTCTGACTGACTAGGCAAATCCAGTTGATCCAGAAAGTCCGGATCAAACTGGATTTTGTAACTATGTGCAATAATAGGTCAAATCGTAGACCTAAATCTCCAAAACTTGTCTTAAGATGATGAAGACATTAGAGACAAAAAAGCTCCAAATAAACAAGTGCTGAGTACCCAGATGAATGCTATAATGCATGAGTTGATGAAAGCTGCTATAGTAAAATGAAAAAATGCAAATGAAACAAGACACTAGATGTCATCAATGGAAATCACTACTATCTCAAGTAACTGGCACGGGAAGACTGTTCTTGATGGTTGAAGAAATACATTGATACATGTGGTCACCAAAGAAGATTGCAGATATCACCAAGGTGCCATAAGAAACCTGAACAGTTGACCCCAAGTCTGATTTGTTCCATTTCCTCTTGTGGGAAGGAAAGGATGGGTACAGGAAGAGTGGTGAGAAAATGTATGGTGTGATGGAGAATGAGTTGACTACTGGAATGGGTGGGAGATTGCTCTGAAGAAAAAGATTTCATTGGAGACTGCATTTGAGAAGATTCTGCCAAAAGTGAAGAAAATACATAATCACAGTCAAAATGAGCCCTGCTTTGAATGGATTTATGATTGCTGTAATGGGATTAACAATCTTTGTACCATGTTTACTGTGCCTGCCGCCTTGATGATCCATTTGTCTAAGAATTTTGAAGCCAAATCCTCTTGTATGATGTGTAAATGGAGCAAAAGGCAAAATAGACTGCTTAGAATTATACAAAATTCCAGGCTTGTCAACTTGCTCAGGAGTATTGACAACTGAAGATGCATTTAGAAATGGTGCAGAGGTTGACAAAGAAGAATGGGAAGCAATGCATTTCAACTGTGCAAGTTTTGTCTTGAAAGAGGCAGCATTCTCCTCAAATAGTTGATGTTGGGCTGTAAGTTGTTATAGAAGCAACTGATTGGTTACTTTCAATTGTCTATTTTCTTCAATGAAGTAAACCATGATTTCTTCAAACAATCTACATTCCATGGCCTTTGGGGAGTGGATGGCAGTTTGAGGGCCATTTTTTGGGGACAGCAATATATATATATATATATATCATGACAGCAGTATAACTATATTGTACAATTGTAACATGTTTAAACTCCAACTCTCAAATTGGGCTCAATATCAATGAGCTATCTATGTCACTCTTTGGCTGAAGCAGTGGTTTGTCGAATGGAAGCCCAACTAATCTCGGTAGCACCTACTCCTTGTCAATCTGTCAAACTTCTAATGGATCAACATCCCAACGTACTATTGGAGTTTGTTGATACTCAGTAGTCTGCCGATCTTGAAGTCTCTAGACACTATGAATTGTAACTAGCTTTTGTGCTCATTTTGAGGTAAGCCCATTTCTCTTGATTGAGTGGATGAAGCCATAGGTGGGCTAATTCCTCTTTGCAGTAGAGGAACTAGCGATCTATGAGTGTATACACATAGAAAGTTGCTTCAACTCCAGTGTCCTTCCCACAAAATTTTGACCATCCAATGGTGTTTTTTGTGCAATAGTGACCCTATCCATCCTAGCCTCTAGTTTGGTGGATGTAGGACCTTGAAGATTAGAAAATTGAAGCAGCTGCTCTTGAAGCATGGTTGCCCCCTCATTGCTATACATCTTACGAAGGGCCTCAATAAACCCCTCAATCACCTCATCATTCTTGGAAGGAAGAATTCAGCCAGGTCAACTTGTGTATCACTTGGGATTAAGAGCATGCCATATGAAAAGGTGTGTTTATTATGTTCCACCTCTTTGTTACAATAGGCTTGATATGCTCCTCGTAGAATTGTAATTTAAGATCCTTGTTACAAATTGCTTGCCTCATTTGATCAAGCATCCTATCAAAAGTCTCGTAAATCTCTCCAAGCAACATTTAAAAATTATAAGACATTAACAATATTAAAAATTTAAAATTTAAATAAAAAATAAAATATTAAAAACAAAGTAGAAACATATTAAATAAAAATATCTTATCTGATATCATATTAAAAGTGTCTTTAAGCACCATTTCTCTTTAACTTCATCCCTTTTGTCTTTGTCATGTCCCTTTTGCCTCCTAACCCTTCCCCACATGGGGGGGGGCGTGAGGGGAGGGGGTGAATCAGTGTTTCAAATCTTTTAAAAACTTTAAACCATATAAACCATATAGATCAGATAAATCAGAACATTGAAAGCATCATAAACACCATATGCAAGTATGAACACTGTCTTTATCGTGGAAAACCCTTTCGGGTAAAAAACCATGGCAAGATATTCCTTTTATTATCAAAAGGGGCACCAACCCAGATTACTTAGATGAGCACCAAACCACTGAGAGCACCAACTCTTCTTCGAAGCACCATCTCCGAAAACACCGAAGCACCAACTCCAGTGGCTGAAGCACCAATTCCAGACTTCGAAACACAAACAAGGAACTCCAAACTTCTAATATAATCTGTACACTGTCTTAGCTCTTTCCAATTAGCATTTCATATCACGCAGAACCAGTCACCTCTCAATCTCATATATCAAGTCTGATTTTGATTAGTTTCAGAACAGCTGAATCAGAATGACAATCATACTTCACCTCAATAGAAATTAACGGCATTTCATGAACACACTGTGAAGAAACATACACACAACCCCCTTAGGCAATGAAGTCAATGCATATGCCAATTACACCCATGTCCTCAGCACTTTCAGATTCTCTTTTCAACGACTCTGACACTTTACACAAAGGCACTGATAAACTTTTACAATCAATGCATTATACTGCTCAGAATGATCCAGCATATGTAAGAAGCAAATAATCCATAATCTCAGTCACAATACATAAAGTCGACCCTATTTGTAGCAATATCAGGGGACCATACTCCATTAAAATCAGTATGCATTCATGAACAGAACAAACCTTTCTGAACTTCGATCTCACAAAAATAACTCAGAAAGATATACTTGGCTTTCGCAGCTCTAACACACATCTTCTCGATGGAATACCTACGCACTCTCCATTCACACCTTACTTAGCTCTCCACAGCTCGACTCACAACACAGGATTAATGCAATGAACGAATTTCTCAACTTTCCCGTCAAGGCCACACAAGGTAAAACAGTCCGATGAAAACTTTTTACACCGAAAGACCTTGACCACCATATAGAATCTTCACAGCATATTTTTTATTTCTCCGAAGAAACGCATCACATATTCACGAACTCATACCATCTCCAAAGATTCACACCCAAATCTCATAACTATCAATATTGCGAAACTTCAAATATCAAAACCATGACTTTTCCATTTAAACTCTTAGTACGCCACACACAATGCATTCTATTCTCCACAAAGAACCAACGCTACTGAAGAAGAAGTCGTCAGACATGAAGAGCCCAACACAAGTGATACTGCAGTAGCTCCTGCATATTCATAGTTCCTCTCATACTCATGTAGCTGTGTCTTGTGCCAGTGCGCCAGATAAAATTTAATACAACTGCCTTCACGTCTTCCCCACGGCCTGTAGCTGTCTCCACTAACATATTGATTTTAAATAAAAGCTCATATTTCCGTTTTCAATAAGGAAACCGCCCTTGATCTGACTTCTTCAGAAAAATAAATGTGAAGGAGTAAAATGGAGCCGCCAGGAAAATAATAGAAGGTTGCCTCAATCTTATGGTCTCCAATTTAAAAAGCCACCCAGATTCGAATAAGACTATCTGGCTCCAACAAATCAATAACCGGCGCAATAAATCCATGCCATCAGAAATTATGAAAGCCATTTATCATACTGTATTCAAAAAGAAACGTGGGCTCTGAAATATTCACATCATAATTAAATTCTCCTGAAACATCTTCCACCTGTAGCTTACCATCTGCAAAGAATAGTACTAGCACTTGCAGCCGGGGGAGCTGCAAGGAATACGCCGATAGTTTTATATAATTTCCTGAGCATTATTGACCATGTGTCTCACACATCTTCTTGCCTTGTGAAGAATTCTGCAGGTTTGCTATCTGTGTGCTTCACAATATTGCTGGGTGTATGATATACTAATTGCTTTAAAGTAATTTTCTTGACTGAGGGCAAATATAGAAATGTGAATCACAGTTGAAACAGGGGAGGTAGTTTCAAAAATATTGTCTGTCAAAATTAATCTTTCCTGCGTAAGTGTTAAAAAGAGATTCAATATGTATGCAGTAGAGATTGTAGATATTCTGAACCAATTTTAACTGATCATTTACCCCCAGGGTACTTAATTAGGGAGGCACAATAATTTAGTTAAGTGTGCATCCAAGAATTTTTCATTTAAGCTACCATGAGATACTGAATGCTTCATCCCATGAACAGACAGCTGCACAACATTGTCTGAGCTCTCATCTACAAAATTCACTTTAGAGGAAGTATATACAGATTGGACGATCTGCTACACTTACTTCAAGTTTGGATCCAAAGTCTGCAACAATGGAAACTGTGGAGTGCAAAATCCTTGTGTTCTCAAGCTTGTCAGTACCCAACACATCCTTCAAAAAGTCTAAGATACAATAATTATTGATGTTGAAGGTACACTTCAGATGCTAGTTCTAAACATCCCTGTACACATTGTTGTGCCCATGATTACCTCTTGACATACCGTACAGCATTAGGGACCTTACAAATTACCCCTGAATAGCACCACAAGCCTTACAAATCACCCTGAAGAGCACCCCAAACCTTACAAATTATCAAGCTATGCCAAAACACTATATAACACCCAAGATATATAGAGCCGATTGCATCTTTTGCAGAAAATGGCAGTCTTTATGTTATAATGAACTTGCATGCTAAAATACTCCCATTAATGTGATAGGGATCAGAAATTGGGGGAGGTTGCCAAAAACATAGAAGTTTTAACATTCAATAATATCACTAATCTGCCAGTCTTTGAATCAGTGCAAGCCTTCACAGAGAAGGGAAATTGAACAATTCTGACATTTGCCAATCTATCTGCTATCCTATTGTTCTCTCTGAAATAACGATTAAAATGAATATCTTGAAAACTCCCCCCTGGAGCCTAACTTCTTCAATGCTACTTTTAAGATTTTAATCTCTAAGATAATCATTTTGGTTTTCATCTTGAGTGCCCCAGTAGTCTTAATTTGACTCTTTTTAGGTCCCATTGACCTATTTTGGTCAGTCTTGGATACTTAAATAATTTCTTTTTCTTTAACTCAAATCAGAAGCAAAGCTAGAAGAAGGTCAAAGCTTTCACATGATATGAAGTTCTAAAGAATTCTAAAAAAATCAGTTTTATTATTACAAGAAAGTCATATTGTGCAAGAAAAACCAAACTGTGTTTCTGTTGAGATGGTTTGGTATGTGTTATGTCAATATTCAGCGAGTCTAGTTGCTCCTCATCAGCCCTCATTAGCTGTGGATGTTGCTTTTTCAATTGGAACTTGTCCTCCTTTGCAAGTTAATTAGGATGGCTACTACCAAATTACTGAAACTGACTTCATAAATACTCCTCAGTCTAGCAGAAATTTTGCCATAAAACATTAAATCCCACAATGCACAAGATATATCAATGATTTTACAGAAGCAAAGAGAGCCTTTAAAGCCAATCCCTTATTCCTATGTTTGAATCTGTATCTTTGACACATGTATTGTGTAAGGGGTTCTCCTTGTTAATGCTGGAGTTTTCATGCCACAAGGTTAGTTGAAGATGGGTTTTGGTTAGCTTTTGTTGTTGTTATGATCTAGATTGACATGTACGAGAAATATAGAGGCATACACTTATTTGCAACTTGCCAGCTAACTATCTGAAGTCTTCCAAATGACTAATTGAATCATTTTATGGTTATGACTCTGACCACAAATTTATATACCTTCAACTCCTTGCTACGTAACTTCTACAACTGTATTGGTTCAATGGCCACTTATAATTTTCACACAATGCAATTGCAAATGAGAGAATTTAATTTAACTATGAACCTTACAATAAACTACCGACAAATTGAGACTATAATACCCTCATCAAACTTGAATTTAATTGAAAATTCCTAATGATGGTCTTTTCAGCAAAATTTCTTTATGAAGTCTTTAAAAGTGCAAGCATTCATCATTAATACACTTCACAAAGAATGGATAACATTGGGAGTCAGAGCATGGAACTTGTTTCACACCATACGATTGAGCGTGTAGAAAAATGGTTACCATTATTATAACCTCAAGGCAGGGGAATCCAGAAGATGTGAGTGAATTCTTCTGAATCTACAACGAGCATAAATAATAAAATATATTGGTATAACAATGTGATACATGTCCTGCATCTTGTCTTGTAGACGTCAAAATCGGTACAAAGATCTAAAACTTAGTGCAATATCTGTCCCCCTTTCTATTCTATTGCCTTATTCCTGAGACAAGCCACAATAACTAAATTGGTCTCATGGTTAGCATGGGTGGGTGATTTGCCATTGGGTGGTCACAAATTTATTGAAGTCATCAAGAGCACGAAAAACAGAACATGCTCATGACCAATTTTACCTAAGTTCAGCAACCTGATGGACGAGTTCACGTGGATGAGATTAGTGCACATTAACACATTTCTATTGGTCCTTTTGATTGTACATGTATTGAGTTTATGCTGCTGGCACATTTCTATCGCTCCTTTCATTTTGTCAATCCTGGGCCCCTGGCACATTTTTATTGCTCCATCATTTTGTCATTCCCATCATGTTTCCAGTTTTCTGTTTCTCGAAACATTAATTGACTTAAAGTCTGGTGATGAGATTATGACTGACCTAAGTGTTGTAAAATAAGGGTTTCATGACTTAACATCAGCCACTGCAAGTACACTTGAAAGAACTTTGAGCATTTGGAGGACATATATTTAACATCTGGTGTCCCCTGGCCCTGAAATGCCCCTTTTGAATATACTGGTACATAAACCCAGAGATAACTAAAAATATAATGAAGTCTATAGCATTTACTATAAGCATTGTACTTCCAAAAAGACTCAAAACAACATTGATATTTTGGAGGATACTGACCAATGCATGAATCATTTCAAAAAAACCATATATTAGAGATTGGATAGAGTTGCAAGGTGAAGGATTGTGGCTATTTAAGGTCGTCACCATGAATACTGCTTAAGTAACTTTGAGAAATCAAGGAGTGCCAAGATCAAGGAAAGTTCTTGTAATCCATCAAGAAGCATTAAAAAAACTGATGAGAGGACTTTGCTGTACTAATTATGTCTTGTAATGTTATGAATTTAGAGTTTGCCTGTTGCTTGAAAGAATTATTTTTTTGCACACAATTTGTCACTATTGGAATATTTCAAACCTAATGGAGTCTATGGAATAAATACAAAACAAATTAACCTTTGCTGTACAGCTTCTAAATTTTTTTTAATCAAAGATATAAACCTGGAAGCTGATGAATATCAACTCAAAATCAACATATTTTAACTGTATTGCCTGAGTAATAGTGAAAATGGGAACATCAACTAACCTTGGGCAGGCCATGTACATAAATATGAGAATAAAATTTATACTGCAAACCAATTTAGGCCAAGATGTATTGTGTGTAAAACATGTGAAAAACCAAACGGACTACTTACAAAAATAGCATTGTAGAAGGCTTCCATAGGGTGAACTAACTGCGGTTAAATGGGCCACTGCTGGGTTAGTTTGAACTGCAGTAATCTCAATAAAATCTGGCCCAACGCCCTGAAAAAAATAATATGGTTCAAGCTGAACCAGAAAAAAAACAAAGGAACTCGAAAAGGATTAGTTTTTTTCTTCTTCTTTTTTTTATTTGTCTACGACCTCCTTAGGAGGTTTTATCGGATTTGATCTGCGGACCTGTAGATCTGGAAACCAAAAAAAAAAAAGACAGCCAATTTATACAAAATATGTGAGTTTGCAGGGGAAGAATGGCACCCTAAGGCGAAGAAAATAATGCTGGAAGAACTAAGAAGCACAGTAAGCGTGAAGATCTGTGGCTGGCGGTGGAAGGCGGTGTTTATGATGTTATAGAATGGGTAAACAAGCATCTGGGCGGCGACCTGGTGCTGTTAAATCTGGCAGGGCAGGATGTGAGTGATATATTCATTGCGTATCTTCTTCCTTCTACATGGAAATATCTGAGGGCATATTTTGTAGGATATCTGGATGGCGAAGATGTTTTGGAATCCACCAAGGATTACTGCCTGCTAAACGAGCAGAGTTCGCAGGAAAACTCTTACGAAAGTGAGACAAACTGAAATCAATCTCCAATGCAGGTTCACAAGAAATATTGCCACCCATCAAGCAGCTCCGTAGCAGGTTGAGAAAGAATGCGGTGGATTTACCCGTACCTGCCAGCAGGACTAAACTTTTACCCCCTTGGCGGTCACGGCGGGTAGCAAATCCGGCCCAACAAACTTTACTGGCGGCACAAAACCCGGCATGAGACAACTTCCCAGCTGGAAGCTCACGCTAAATATAGCCTATCGGCTAAATAATAAAAAAATGTGATATCGATCACTCAGAAAGACGTCTTATTGAACATGCGTCCACAATATTAAACTCAAAACCTGAACCATATTGCTGCATGGAATAAAGTTGCCCCATAAAGAGTAAGCCGATAAATTATTCATCGCCTTAGAAAGATTCAAATTATTAAGTCGACCATGAAGAAGGAAATGTCAGAATTTAAAATGCCACCTCACATATGTCCAAAACAATAATCTCCTGCTAACACATAAGGTCCACGATATGTTTTCAAAAAGTCTTCTAAACTGCCTTAATAAGCCGATTTCCTTTGACAAGTAACCTTTGAACATTTGACTATTCAAACGCTGACAAGACAAGCTGATATGGTAAGAGACTTGTTGACAAGAGGACAAGTAAGCTGCTGATGCAGACAACCAGACAGCTGAAGCACACAACTAAGCAGTCAAGCACCTCAACCAAGCAACCAAGCAGCTCAAGCAGGTGGGCAAGCAGGTCAAGCATTTAAGCACACAGCTCGTCCTTGACATCAATGACAAAATATTCCAACATTCCCAACACCATTATTTTAAAGTGTTTATTAACACTATATGTATATTAATTAATAAATATTAAATTTTAAAAATAATTATTAAAAACAAACAAATAAATAAAAATAAAATAAAGCAAAAAAATCAATAAATAAATAAATTTTAAATTTAAAGTTGGTGACCAGGTTATAGGTCCCAGGTGCCTTTTTCCAGTAGTTATTAACATGAAGATGGAGTATCATGGCGGGATATCTGGAAAAACTGATGTTTGACATAAATTCAACTTACAATTTGGGATGCAAACCGTAGAGAGCAAATTTTCTGAGATAGGATGAAAACCTTATCCTCAGTCCTCTTATTAATCCATTTCATATTCTGAAATTTCATTGAACTAAGGTTAAAGTGCTTTACTTTCAGGACCAGTGCATAGGCAGAGATAGGTAGAAGAGGGTGACTGGACAACCAGACCTGTAGTTGGAATGCTCTGCTGTACCTTACTGTTTTGAACCCTCCGCCAGTCAGGTGCATAGATCAGGTCGGCGTTGGGGCGAGTTGTCAGAGGGTCAGCTGGTCGAGAGGAGGAGCAAACTGGTTTAACAGGGATAGTGACCTGTATAGAGGTAAATTAAAGAGATACAGAGATCTACAGATATCAGAAATGTGCAGAATCAAAGAAGAGATAAAATCAGATTTCACTTGGGAAGGCAAATCACAGCAGATAGGAGGCAGATCACTTGCACATACCGATTCAATTCTGTACCCAGCCCTAGGCAAGCAGACTAAGGAGCCATCAGCGCAGCAGGTGAAGATCAATATCAAGAGGACGCTGACCATTTTAGGGTTAACACGCTTCAAATCTGAACCATAATCCAAAAGGGAGAGAAGATCAGGTGTTATACTTGTCTGAAGACTGAATCAAACCCTCAACTGGGCGCTACAAATCTGATTCTAGAGCTTCTACCATCAATTGGGTGATAAGAAACAGCCAGCCATGAATTAAGACTTCATTTAATCCTTGGAAGAGAGACACAACAGGTCTAGACCTAGGTTTGGTGCTGGAGGTTATCTAATTGCCTCACAAAAACCACCCTTGGAAACAGACATTCTCTGGGAACAATGATCAGATCAGATCTACTGCTCATAACCAGCAATTGTAAACCTTCCTAAGTATCAAGTCCAGGTCCAAATATTTGCTTAAACTCAGATCTGAATCATAAATGTTTTAAGTTTGCAATCAGCAGTGAAGTCATAACAGATACCAGATACCAAGTCTTATTTAGTAGGCTACCCAGTTTTTGACTTGGGGTGTTTCCTCTATTCATTGTGGTAATGATAAACTGTGAAGATCCATCCTTTTCCAATTGCTTGAACGGTGACTTGAGGTGTTTACATTGTTCATCATGTTAATGATCAGCCATGAGGACCATCCACTTCCAATTGTTTGTTTGTCATGTGAATTGCCATTTTCAATCCTTCCAAGAGGATTATGCTTCTACTTCAGTATTGGTCCCTTTCAGAATTGAAGGTCTATTGATGTTCCAACCAGTAGACTTACTCATTCTATAGAAGGAAGCTAGACTCACCCCCCTTCTCCCCTCCTAGGATTGCCTTGTAAATAATCATTGAAGTTAAGTTTTACAATGCCTTGCCATGGAGGGTAAGCGGGGGAGAGTGGGGCAGGTTGGGTGTGTGATTGGAAGGAATGGTAGCTAGTACTCCATCCTCTTTACACTTTGTATAGTTGACCCATTAATGTGTTGGTGTTTGATTCTCTGCCTATTCTTTAAGGCCACCTTATCCTTGAAAGTGGTCCTGCCAGATACCGATTTCTTGCAGCCATTTATCAGTAGTTTGATTGTCACTTTAATCTGGCTTTGCACCTTGGGCAGTTTTGGGTTTTGTCTTCAAAAAAAATACATATGTTCCTCTACAGCCATATTTTCCATAACACAATTGAAGAGATGATTTTCTAGAGGTTTGTCACTTGGAAATTCTTTCTTCTATAGGGCTAAGATAATAATAAAGGTTTTAAACTTTTATGTTCTGTGGGATGAAACAGGCCCATTCATTCAATCAAGACCATATTTGAGCTATGTACTCGCAGTCAAAGTTGGAAAACTCAGACTCAACAACCCAAATTTTGATTCGGACTTGGGACTTGGCAAAATGTTGGCCAAAAAAAAAAAACATAATTATACAAAAGAAACAAAAACTAAAGCATTTAGAGAATACGTAAGTTCATTTTGATCATCAATGTTATAATTCAAAGATTACATGTCATATGACCCTCAAATCAACAAATGATGCCTTCATTATAAGACTCGACGAGTTTTTCACAAGGCTTGGCAGAGACTTGGTGAGTACCTAGCAAAGACTTGGTGTGCAAGTCATGTTGACTTGACATGTTTTGCTAAATGACTCGTGAGTTGTGGCAAGTTTTCCATATATACTTGCAATGAAGGAGCAAGTGTGTTATACACCTTGCATAATGGCATTTTAATGTTGTTCTTAGAAAGGTGTGTTGTACACCTTGTGTAATATCATTTAAATGTTGTTATAAGTTGCGGTCGTTATAAAATGGGACACCACACTTGGTTGTTAAGTTGATTCTCCATGTGTAATGTTTTACTCAAGGTTACAAGACTTGCCTAGAATTGGCAAAACTCAATCAATCCTGAGAAGGGCAAAGCTAATTGAGGCCAGCAAACTCGTGATCTATCTAACTAGCTAGTTTTGTAGCCAAGACCTAAGTTACCGGTTCGGTTTTGGGTTCGGGTTCGGGTTCGAGAACCCGGTTCGCTGGTTCGGGATTTTTTTTTTTTGGGTTTGGGTTCGTTTGGGTTCGGTAATACAAAAACATATAAAAATCAGAAATATATACATATTTGCAGCAGTAATTAAGTTCAGAATACACCACCATATTAATAGTCAAATAACATAGCAAAAATACACCACCACTTTATACTCAAAAGTCAAATGTCATGATATAGAATTATAAATTAAAGTTTACAATCAGCCATTAATAATTATTAATTATTGATCATTGATCAATCTGAATCATATGGGTCATCAAAAAAAGCAGCATCATCAGCATCATTAGATGCTAAATTTTGTGTAGAACCACAAATAGCATTAGTGGCACTCGCACAAGCACTGCCACTAGCACTAACAGTACCGCTCTCATGCTCAGTAGTAGCTGCTTCAGGCTGATAGTCATCATCAATATCAAGTGCAGCGAAGTGACTTGTGGAAGCATCCAAGTCAAGCTGCTCTGGCTCAATATCCCACCTCCTTGTGTCTCCTTCTTTGTAAGAACTATCCTTGTGTGTAAGGAGGCGCAAGTTTGAATGCACATACACCAAGTCCTCAGCCTTTTTTGAATGTAGCCTATTGCGTTTTATTGAGTGGATGAAGGAGTATGTGCTCCAATTCCTCTCAGAAGAGGATGAACTAGCAACCTATTAAGACCAAATTAAATTAATAAATAGTTAAGAGTTACAAAAATTAACTAAACAAAATTATTAATTAAAATTTAAAATTAAAATTACAAATATAAATTATAAAACTTACTTGGGATAAAATTTTTATTGCAATAGGTTGGAGGTGCATGTATTCTTGCCCATGGAAGTACCACCAACTATGAGCAGCCACCCTACACTTGTCTCGAAGAGCATCCATATTCTGATCAACACTCCCAGAGCATGCAAAAGCCATAAACTCAGCCCTCACTCGATCACGTTGGTCACGATCACTGAAGATTCTACGAATTGCTGCCTTGTACCCTTGGGCCACTTCACCATCCCTATATGGAGCAACTCTTGATGAAGTAGAAAGTATCTCAGGGCTATAATATTTGGGACTCAATGCAAAAGCGAGAAGATGCAAGGGAGTGGTCATTTTGTTCCATCTATCAACCATGATTTCCTGTAGCTCTTTGAAGAATTTTTCTTCAGGATCTTCCTCTTTTGCATTGATGATGGATCTCATCTTCTCAATCATTGAGTCAATACCATCATATACTTCGCCCAAACAAGGTCTATCCAAGTCAGTGTAACGGATCATGCTCAGTATGGGCTCGGTGAAACTGACGAGATACTCAACACGATCCCACCAACCATCATCTAGGACCCTTTGCTTGATCCTATTTGCCCTTTCATTGCTAGATTGCCTCCATACAACCCAATTAGGGCTGATTACCATGGCACATAGTGCCTCACGAACCTTTATAAGTCGTCTCAACACAATTGTGTTGGAGGCAAAACGGGTCTCGGCAACCTGTTTGAAAATCAAAATTAAAATTAAAATATAATTTAAATATAAAAATCAAAGTTTAAAAATTAAAATTAAAAGAAAATTCAAAAATTTAAAAATATTGAGAATTAACTTACCTTCAACAACTCCAATTTAGAGAATTGTCTAAACATTCCTTGCGTCATATGGTGGTTGGTGACAAACATTTGGATGTCTTCGCCCTCCGCATACACCTGTTTGATCCATTCAATTTTGGATCCAATTTTTTGTAGCATTAGATTGAGGGAGTGGACAGCACAAGGTGTCCAAAAAATGTGTGGATACTTCTCCTCAACCAATAACCCAGCAGCCCTACAATTTTTGGCATTGTCGGTTACAACTTGCACAACATTTTGATGGCCCACTTCTTTAATAGCTTGGCAAAGGATGTCAGCAATAAATGGACCATCTTTCACCTGTCCTTCACAATCCACTGCTCTCAAAAACATTGCCCCTTTAGGGGACACAGCAATAACATTGATCAATGGGCGATTTCTTGCATCTTTCCATCCATCAGAAACTATGGTCACCCCTGTTTCGATCCACGAATCCCTTATGGGCTTCAAAGAGTCTGCTACATGTTTCACCTCTTTCTCCAATAAGGTGCAACGCACCTTCTCAAAACCTGGGCCCTTATACCCCTTTGGAGCCTCATTAATAGATTTCACCATTTTTGCCAATATGGTGAACGAACAACATTGAATGCCAATCCATTGGCATAGACACATCTTGCTATGTCTTGATCAGCAATCTCTCTTGCCTCATTTTGAAATGAAGCTTCCAACGGTCCCTTAGATCTTTTATTTGAAGAGGGCATGGTTTGCTCTTGAGGGATGTCCATAAATGGATGGCTTTCTGTAGGTGGAAAATAAGATGGTGTAGGGGGTTTCATGGATCGAGATCCTTTCTTCAAAGGATGGCTTGTTTTACCACTGGTTGTTTTTTGGTCTGCCTTTTCTTGCTCAGCAATATATTTCAACACTATATCGTCTGGAATGCCTTCGTTGTTTTCACCTGGACAATTTTTGATGCCTGTTTCAGGGATCCCGCACAAATGCCCTTTTACTCGACTGTATGAGCTCGAATATTGAACATTGCAATGACTACAAATCCAAATATATCCTCCACCACCTGGAAGTTGCCGAACCATTTCTACATATTTCCAAAGGGGAGAGGCTGGGTTTATTTTGAAACGAGATTGGATTGAGCCTGAGGAGGTACCGGTTGCCATTGTAATACGGAATAGTGAATACCTAAGGCACAACATATTGAAATTTTGGTATTGATTCATTGAATTTGAAAGTAAAAGACTTAATTAATTTCAAAAAAATGAAAAAATTGAACATGTGTTATAGACATTTAGAGGAATGAAAAGTAAAACAAAACAATAAGAATTGAAGTTCACTTGTGAAAAAAAATGTAAAAAAAATAATCAAAAACTTCAAAGAACCTACCTCTTTTGAAGAAATCTTGCTCTACGATCTTCTTAGCAACGAATAGACACTTGCAAGTGCTTAGGAATAGCACAACAATCAACTTTGAACAATCTACGATCAGCCTTCAAGTCTATTCCAGCTTGTGCAAGCAAAAGAGAAAGTTCAGCAATGGAGGCAAAAAATTCTTTTTTCTCATTCACAAATTGGTAAATGAGTTTCACTTTACCTATTTCATGTTTTTGAGGCAAGTATTAGGGTTAGAATTAATAAAAAAGTCCCTAAAAGTCAAAAACGAGTCAAGAAAATCATTAAAAAATGAATTTTTTTTTGGAAAAACGCGCCTAGGCGCGGAATTGAACCCGGGTTCGAAATTTTCGAACCCTGTCCGGACCCACAGTCATGGGTCCGGACCCTGGCCGAACCCACAGTCCAAAATCCGGACCTAGGGCGAATTGCATCGAACCGGACCCGAATTCCGGACCTGATTCGAACCGGACCCGAACCCAGGGCCTATACTAGCGAATCCGGTAACATAGGCCAAGACTCAACTATCTAAGTCAAGGTGTAAAAATAAGAAAAAAAAAGAACAAAAATTAAAAGCGTTCAAACTTAACACTCTGAATGACCTCGAGCACTCACAAAGCATATTCATTTCATTTGCAAGCACAATAAAGAGAAGAAAGAGTATTGGAGCAAAAAATTTAAGCAGCAAATGTTGGATTGAATGCAAGCTGGGTAGGTTTGTAATAGCCCTCAATGCATCTAAAATAGTCTATGGTGCATTTGGAAGAGCCCACCATTGATTTAGAGCAGCACACCATGAATTGAAGCAAATTTTAGAAGGCATTTTTCTATTTTGAATCTTTTTCAAACATAAAAATAAAATATCATGCATTTTCTACATTTGTTTAATTTTTTTTCATTTTAGATTTATGGAACAAGAAATAAAAGAGGGAAGCTTAACAGATCATTCTATCACTTACTCGTGGGGGTGGCCTTCTTATTCCCTTCACTGCCTCTATGGGAATGGAACCTTGTTCAATGGTGTAAAGCTCATCATTCCTCACTGCTTGCCCAAATCCTTGGAGCAAAATTAGGGATAAATCATAAATGTATCGCATCAAGTATTAGTTATTAAATTTTAGGATTAAGTTCTAATATTTAACTTGTGTTTGAATCCATACTATTCTTGTATTATTGGTTAGGATTGAAAAAATGAATAAGGTCCATGATTGAACATAATGGATGATCAAATTATAAATGTTTTTAGTCTTGACACTGGTCTCAAGTAAGTATTTTGCACCCTGATAGTGGCACTTAAAAGAGATGGAATTCTCCTTGCGGAAGCAGAGTGGTCCAGGCATGATTGTAGTTTGGCATTAAGATAGAAATCATTTATTTCTTTCTTGTATGACTGATTCATTTACATCACTAAGCAATGCAAAAATATGAGATGTAGTATTTATGAAATCTCTATGGGATTGCTGACTGAAAAGTCCGCAGTTACACTCATCAACATAATGTGATGGCATTTATAATGAGTTGGAAGGAATGAAGATTAGGAGTAAAGAAGGGTCAGTGTAAAATGATTTCCCAAACATAATTTAAAATTTTAAACGAGTACAAAACACCAACAGTTTGGGACTTAATGTTTCTTTACTCTAAATTCATTGTAACATGATTTGTATTTGTTAACAAAAAGTATTTGTCTGTCATTGTTTTAGAAGTGAAATTCCAATGAATTAAATGTAAATCAGTTGGAGGAGCTACTACTCATTGTTAATGAAGACTGTTAAGGTAGTATATTAGCTGATACGTATTTCAATTTCTGAATGCAGGTTTTACTTGAGCTCTCTAGAACTAGAAACAGGATTCCATTACCAAGGTCAATTAGTGGCCCTGGCATAGCATTACCTCCTGAGCAGGACACACTAATCAGTCCTAATTATCAACTTGAAATTCCAAGAAAGGCAAACTCTCAAGCTATTGAGGAGATGGAAGTTGATGAAGAAGAGAGTAATAAAGTTGATCCTGGGACATCTTTTCAAGAGCATAAGACAGATCAGGATGCTGCTTCTCAGAGAATATCATTTTCTCTATCTGGAAAGCGTTCTCGATAAATTGCATATTGTTTTCCTTGTAATTCTCTTGTCTGTAAATGAAAGTTCAATAAACCATATCGAATAGAAATCAGGTTCATAGAGGATTAGAACATCAATTTCAGATGACAGTTTTTTGGCATCTTGTTGTCTTCCGGTAGTTTTATATTAGTGTGGGTCAAAATAAAACACATGCTTAGAATACTTTTTTTGCATAAACTTAAAGTATGTTCCAAACTTTTTACTCGGAAGAGAATTAGTTTCAAAAACAAGGGATTGAAAGCCATGTATAGACTCCTATTTTTGAGGTGTGTGCATTTCAATGCAAAATCAGTGATTGTGGCAGGTAATGATGGGGTTGGGCAGGGTTTTGATGGGTGGCAGGAGGCAACGGCTTATCCAAGGATGGCCCATTAGAAGTTTGCAACCCTCCCTTAATCTGGCTGTCTGTTAGATTTTTGCTCTTAGTTGATCCATGCTTTTGTCGTGTTTTCTTCTTTGGCTTGCTGCTGCTACACCCTTTTTAGGGCAGATCATTGTAGTTCGATGTTCTGTATATTTATCTGGTGTTAGTTTAGGGCTGGAGCCCCTTAACAGATATCCCCATATATTGATCTAAAAAATAATAATATATAAAATTTATTTATTTATAACTCGCTGAAATTATCATTTAAATATAACTTAAATCTTAAAATTTTAATTTAATTTTTAAAGTCCTAATTTTCAAATGATATGTAAGGAGTCCAAAATAATGAAATATAGCAACATATGGTATATGGGGAACACCAAAAAAACCCTCAAATGTTACTATTTTTAAATAAGACTGAAATCCAATTTTTATCTGTACAGATGATTTAAGGAAAATTTTAATGTTTTGGGGGTATTTATTAACTTTTAGTTAGAAATCACCAAACTAATAGGACAAAGCCATTAGAGTGCCATAGGTATCTTTTCATGAAACTTGGGAGAATTCCAGATGAAACTTGATTAACTGGAAATAGAAGTTGAAAGTCATGCAATTGATCACAGTTGAAGAGGCAAAAATATTGCCATAATAACACCCTTGATATGATATTTGAAACAACACCACATTTTATCTCTAAATTATTTTGTTTATAGCAAGTTCGATGATGAGCATATCTAAAGAGTAATATAGTGGTATTGAATTTTAACAAAAGTAAATTTGAAAAGTTACAGCATGAGATACTGAATCTTTGACAAGCTTTTATACACTTTAATAATTAATTGTCACAAAAGAGGCAAAGGCTAGCTTGAATTGATTAGCTGGAAATAGAAGTTGAAAGTCATGCAATTGATCACAGTTGAAGAAGCAAAAATATTGCTATAATAACACCCTTGATATGATATTTGAAACAACACCACATTTTATCTCTAAATTATTTTGTTTATAGCAAGTTCGATGACGGGCATATCTAAAGAGTAATATAGTGGTATTGAATTTTAACAAAAAGTAAATTTGAAAAGTTACAGCATGAGATACTGAATCTTTGACAAGCTTTTATACACTTTAATAATTAATTGTCACAAAAGAGGCAAGGCTAGCTTGAATTGTGTTATTTTTGAATATTCTCATATCCAAACTGCTTCTCAGGCTGGGTTCCTTTTTTATTGATCCATGAGCAAGATTTTGTACCTAGGTTAAAGACAAATGGTTTTGGCCGAAACATCTTTTGGTGTAAAGTCAGATTTACATAAAACATGTAACTTTTCTGGCCAGTTTCTGTCATGATTTGTATGTGAGACAATAAACTATTCAGTCCGTCAAAATTGTACATAAAAGCAATAATTCAACAGATCTAGATTTTTCAGGTAAACAAATACCAATAATAAAGGTCATCCAGTCCCAGAATAACAAAATTGTCACTAAAGCTTTGGACAAAGAGGTTCAGAACAGAACTTGAAATTGCATTGCGTAGGAAATAGTTGTAAATTTGATCTACTGGGTCAGATAAGAAAAAACAAAAAGACATGAACAGGAAAAACAGTAAAAAGAATTATCAAAGGAAAAATCCAGAGATTTGACAAGACCATCATACAAAGATTCAAGAAAAGACGAGCATAAACATGCAAAGGATTCATTTACGTGTGCAGCATTTGGTGAAAGCATGAAAGCTCACAAAGAATTGAAGTACCTTATAAGTTATAAGGACTTCCAAAGGGATCATATTAAACATGTCGAGCAGGGACAGAGTGGATATAGAAAAGATCATTGGAATTTCTCTTCTAAAACAATGGCTAGTACCAGTAAAGAATCTAGCTGCCTCCAAATGAGAACCAAAAAAAAGCATATCAGCAATTGCCATCATAAATGTAAATAATATATAGATGTATGAAAGCACTTCTCAAGTTTATCCATCAATGTCTCTTACTCTGTAGCAAAACCTAATCGTTAGGCCAAAGGTGTTATGACCAACAGACTGAAAAAGAAAATCCATCCCTGCAGCATAGATTATCCTCAGATTAGAGTCCACACAACTTACAACAGGCAACGGAGTAAAGTGTTTGGATATGCTTTCCATTGCATAGATCGGTGAAACAAAAAGATGCTTTTTTATTTAGAGAGACTATGCAATAGTTGTTTTCCTAGCGTAAACGATTTGTATTTTCTTTTTCCAACCATTAAACAAGGGGTGGTCTGTTTAGAACATTAGAATTTAGAATCCTCTTTGGGTTGACTTTCTTTTACTCACGAGGCATTCTGTGTTGGGCGGACTATGGCCAGAGAATCTGGTTTTCACATCTGTATTTTATTACAATGGATCTTCCTTGGAGATAATAATTAGCAGCAACACCAACTGTTGATTGTGGAGGCCAGGGGAAAAATCATCTGAACCTTCCTGCAACCATACTAACAATAAAATTAGATTGGACTAAATTTACTTATTAGATTATATTTTTTTTAGCAGTTTTTTTCTTCTTCAAAATTCAGTTGATTATTACTGCTACATATGAAAGTCTTAAATTATATTATTCATTTAAGTTTGATTTGAAATAATATATATGATACCTAATTTAAATTATTTAATTTCTAACATTTACAATAGAGTTTGATTTGAAATAGATATTTTATATGAATTTATTCTACTTAATGCAGAGGGAAAAAATGAATTCAAACAAATATTGTACTTTTTTTTTACTATGTGTACTTTATTTTAGTGTTTCTAATGTATTATTGTTTAATGTTTTGATTTATACCTTTCTATCACGTTATGACAAACCTTCAACAACCTCAAGATATTATTAACATTTCAAGCACTAATTCAGAAGTAACCATAACCTCAGTGAACACTTCCTCACCATCAAATGAATCGTCTACATCCATAATTTGGCATGGAATTCATGAAACTAACATATAATTTTTTGCAAACATGCCCAAATATATGAATTACACTTCTCTTCTCTAACTCTATATTACTTATTGCACAATCAATTTGATTCCCAACAAATATACAAAGTTTTAAATTAAAACTTATAAATTCAGTTATAGTATATAAAATACAATCAACATAACCATTGCACCTCCTTTCGATGCAAGTGCTAGTTTAGTGATAGTTATAAATTTAACTAAAACCTATTCCACAAATTCAAATCATTGCATAGGACAAGGTGGCAGATAGACGAGAAGAATATATCACCAAATATTCTCACAATATATCTTCATCAATATGCATACTGTCTCAAATACTAATTCTTTTGCCTTCTCAGGCATTTTACTTCTAGGTTTGGTGGCCTCCCCTTTCAATTTTCCTATTCACATCTCCTCCTTGTCTTTCTCCCACTTATCTCCTCGCTGCTAGAAGACAAGCATTCTTACGTTTCTAGTATGCTAGCTAGTTATTCAGTCCTCCATCTCTTGTTACGCCACATAGACCCTCTTGTCTACTACACACCTCATGGGCTTGATTAGAACTTCTACGCTTACTCTTCCTCTTACCACACACTGCTCTAAAATGTCGAGTTTTGGTTGACAGCTTTGTTGTGGCCTCTCTTCTTACTCACAACTCCTCCCTTCTGTCAACTCTTCTCCTACGTTGCCTTCTTTTTCTCAACTCTCCTTCCTAAACTTTTGTCGACCTCTCACTTTCTTCTTTTTACACTCACTCCAGGCTAAACTCACAATATTGCCTTTTTACTTGAAGTGTTAGTGGATTCCTTAATTTTGTTTGCCTTATGCCAGCTGCTACTCGACCTCGGGAGGACGGCTTAACTGGCACACTCTAAGCGTTGTCCGCTTAGGTCGTTGGGCCCACATTTAACCCCCGCGTTCCCTTCGCCCATTCTTAACCCAACTTCTCCTGTTTGCAGTGTTTCCGTTACGAATTTGCAATTTGGAAAGTTTGACAGACTCCGTTCATGTGTCATTAACTCGGTTGGCTTCAAAATCCCATGCACCCTACCAAACTCTCTTTGCACATTAAATCATTTTTAATCCCCCAAACCCAACAAAACTCTGTTTGTGCATTAAATAGTTTTAATCCCACACATTAAGCAGGCAATTTTATTCACAAATTGAACGGTTTTGATCTGTTTGCTGGTGGCGCTGATTGTACTGAGTGTATTGGATTTATGTCGAGTACATCCTCTAGAGATTATTATTTCCTTGTTGGAGCCCAGAAGCTCTGGATTTTCATTTTTGCATTGTTGTAACATTCATTCTTCTTCGGTGGTGGTGGTATTGTGGCCTGGCCTCCTTTTTTGCAATCAGAAATCTCACTCGTTGTGCCTCTCCATTGCATAGTGAGTGTTACTCATCTTTCCTCTCATTTTGTTTCTTGATGTGTGAATCTTTTAAGGTAGTCCCATGTTTCTTAATTGACAAAGTTCATTGTGATTGGTTGTATGTCCTAGTGAAAAAAGCCACATAAGACAAAGCAACCATTGTTAAACAGGATAAAAACTTCAATTCACACTAAACTTACTCCTGCAATGACATCAAATTTTTAATATTGGTTTTTAATTGAAAATTTAAATCTTTGAAGTTTTTTTTTTTGAAATTTTATTAATAAACTAAAGACTACTTTAACTGGAGAAAATATTCAATTTCACAATCAGTAACTGCTCTTGCAAAGTACTTTGCCTACCATGACCAGTTCCATTCCTTGTGAATCCATTTGTTAATTTATTTTATTCAAACTCAAAGTTTAATCTCATTGGAATTTAGAAAAGGGAGCAGATGAATTAATAGAATGCATTAACCCTGGCCTTAAACCTTGTTCCAACATATATTTAATATATTCAAAGGAGATAAAAACTTAATAGTTTCTATTGATTTATTTAGAAATTGAATCTCTATGAAGAAAATCTAGGATGAAACCACCATTACACTTTGGACACTTGGCATCTTGGCCACAAACCATGAAATACATTAAACATCTCTGGCACCCAACAAGCTTCATCACATACTTAGCCTCTTCTGCAATATTATCATTATTTTCTTTCCAGTCTTGAGAACTTTTGAAGTAGAAAAATTTAGTTCAAGGTCTAGTTTTCCTCCTCCATTAAATCTGAATTTTGAGCTTTCTTTAGTTTCTTCAGAATTCAAGTAATACACTGCTCTAGTCTGCAACACAACAACCATATATACATTAAAAATCTAAGTACACAATCCGTACACCAATATCTGTAGAAAAAATTCATCATACTGACTGCAGGACAATTATACTTATACCCAATACTAATAATAATAAAATTGGTTTAATCAACTCACCTTCAAGTCTAAGCATTTCTCCCACCCAAAGGGAAGGCTCTACTCTTAATCCAATTCCAAGAGATGAAACTCAATTAATTCAGACCTACATGAAGATGAAGATAATGGTGAATTTCTTGTACTCCTTCCCAGCAGTTGAAGAGTTGTTGAATTACCGTCATAATCAAGAACTTTAGGCTTAAGCTGTAAGGCCTCCTTATCTTCATCCCATCCATTTGACAACTCTCTCTCAACAACCATATTTCACAAGCTTGGATGAAAAACACTGGTGCTCAGGAAGAATGTCTGTAAGTACATATATAAGAAAGTCATATAACTTTTCAATTCTACAAAACATAAAAGAAAGAGCCACAAGATATGGAGAAGATTGTCATGACAATTATTACATCGTGATACCTATTAAGAGAAGAATATTTTGTGTGTTGTGGTGTATGCTAGGTCTTGCTTCAAGAGACAAAGCTTAAGTTAGATTTTATTAAAGCTAATTGTTTATCATTTTTACACACAATGGTCCTTTTTCTTTTTCTTTATTGTTGTGATAAATAAGGATATCGATACAATGGTACTTGAATATTTGAATTGTGGTATAGTTTATATTTGGAGACTAGACCAATTATATGTCTTGCAAACAAACTAATAGGTTACTTCACTCTTTATAAATTCTAGAGGGAGTATATTTATGAGATGTGAATGTAATTTATAAAGGTTTCTTTCTATTCATTATCTTTTAACAGAGATTGACATATTCCTTAATATAGCACTATTACTCTTCTATGTGATAATTAATGAGCTATATATGTAGTTTCTAATCTAGTGGCTAATGCTAGAACTAAACATATTATTATTCATTATAATATAATTAGGGCGTGCATATATAAGGGGACGATTAACTTCTAGTATTTCCAAACATAAGATCATGTTGTACACATCTTCACCAAGCCTCTTATCGGGGTTAAATATGTTCAATTGCAAAATATGATTGGATTTGATTGAGTTATTAAGGGAAGTTACATTATGATATTTTCCATATTCTATGTGTGTTCTCCAAGTCAAGGAGATGTTAGAATAGTAAATCCAAGTTGTTTGGTCCAATTTAAGTGATGAGTCATAGCTAACTCACTTAGATAACTTAATACAATTTAATTGTGAAATTCATGTGATCATGTTTGGTCCTAAGAGAGATATTTTTCCATTCTAAGAGGCCTATTTAGAAAGGAATCAATTCCTTATTACTCATTTATTCATTCAAGTGAGGTTCTTTAGTTTTAGTGTTCTTTGGTGGTCTTTGGACACCCAATATTTCTATTTATTGAACTTTGTATAGTATTTTTTTTGGAGTAGATGTTCATATATCTAATAATGAATGTTTGGACATTCTAATAATACTCACCTCTAGATGACACAAGAATTTTGGGTTTACAAATTTAACAAAGAGAAATTAAATGGTACACTAGTTATTCTTCTCATGGTGAACACTTAGAGACTTTTCTAATGTAAGAATGATAACAACATAGCATAAAATTGTCATGATTACATTCTCAACACTCAAATTCTCTAATTTCAATAATTTTTGCCACAATTTGTAAGATCAAGTAGCATATTACATTTTCTATGGAAATTTACTCATAGTTATATTCATTCAATTTGTTATAGATCATAAAAGCTTAACTTGACTAATTTTAGAAGCATCCTCAAATTCAGGATGAAGAGAGTACACACTATAAATATTATATTTTTAAAAATTAGTAAAGAGATTGATGGTGCCATACAAGTTACTTTAAATTTAAACAATTGGAGAATTCAACTTGAGGTTTTCGTATTAAACATGTACAAATGCACACAACTAAATATGAAGAAATTCAAAGCCATTCATGGGAACTTTCCTTGAAAAATTCAAACCCATTGATACATTATAAAGCTTTCTTTCCAAGCATAAAGAAAGGAAACTATTTAAGAATTTTTTCAACACACTTATGAACATATTCATGGAAAGAATCATTTCATATCTCTAACCCACAACAATGAAATGCAAATTCAAGTAGTGGAGACAAACTTTAACAACACATTGAAGGCTCTTACAAAACCTATGCATGTGCCATGTGAAGTGCACATGGTCTTCAAAGACCTTCCAAAATCATAAACACACCTTTAACTAATACATGAACATATCTAATATGAATGGCCAACTAGGGCTTTCTAGAAGCCTTTAGATTGTTTTGAACATATCTACTATTATCGAGAGGGAGAGAGAGATAGTACTCTCCATAGTAGTACTATGATATTTTCTAACAACCCAACTTCCTTTCTTGTAATATTTGTTAGGGTAGGTTTATAGCAATCAATGAGAAAATGAGCAACAAGACTATGCTCTAAGGTACATAAACATCATGAATAATACCATGTTTTGACATCCTTCATTACTAAGATGAGGACCTTATCATTGAAACAGAAAAATTAATTAGTTTATAACTGCACACTCAATAAAATCAAATAAGGACAATCATATATGTTATTCATGACAATATTTTGATTTAATGACAAGGTTATCTTAGCGATATTAGATGTATTCTGGGATTATATCCTCTATATGTGTGGTATGGAATTTTTAAGTGATGTTGAATTATCATGAAAAGCCTCTTAGGTGATATGGGACTAGCCAATTGGTGATTACTATCCTATAAGAGAAAAATGGTAGAGTTTTACATGAAATGATCTTAATCTTGATAATATCATTTATGACACTCCTACCCTTGATGGGACAGTCCTCTTAGTTTTTGTGCTTGACTTTAATTGATGTCTAACAGTTGGAACCCTTCATAATTTAGTACCTAAAGAAATAAAGTATGCATCTACAACCTATTGGAAATCATTGTAAATCTATCTCTATCCATGGTTGAAGAGGTATACATCTACAACCTATTTTATCTTAATTTCCTAAAATGTTAGGACACATTTACCAAGATTTTCATGGAGAAATAAAGGGTTTTCACAAGTATGATGGTTCCTTACCATTGAGATTCAAAATTAGGTTGTAAATTATTACAATTAGGTAACCCTAAGGTTTAAATCTAACAAAAGAAGATGCACCAAAAATATTTCCATATTCCAACACCAATTACATAGTAAAAATCTAGTTTTCTCCTTGTAACAATAATAGGTGGACTTTGATATCATATATGACATGTGTCGAACCTTGGAATAGGTGTTAGACACCAAAAAGTTTCCTCATATATCTTTAATAAGGGTAATGGATCCTACTTGACATTTATAGCTCTATCATGATAGCTAGGTGAGGGTTTTCAACACATACCAAACTATAAATTTTAGCCCCAAAAGTGTTGAGAAAATATAAGGTAATTAATGACATAGTAAAGGGAATTTAATGATGCATTCAAGTTACGCCATATATCCAATGATCCTTGTTCAAACCTTCATTCTAAACTACCTTCTTGCCATCCATTAGATTTAAATTCTTGACACTAGATGTTACTTTGAGATATAATAAAGGGTTTCAATACTTCAAGAAGGATTTTTAAAGGTTGTAGATACTCCAAAATAGCTTCCAAGCTATTTCCAAGACTATTTAATGGTTTCATGAGAGTTTTAAGGGGTTGATCTCATAGTGAACATTTAGAGACTTTTCTAATGTATGAATGATAGCAAGATAACATGAAATTGCCATGATTACATTCTCAACACTCAAATTCTATAATTTCAATAATCTTTGCCACAATTTGTAAGATCAAGTAGCATATTACATTTCTATGGAAATTTACTCATATATATATATATATATATTGATCATAAAAGCTTAACTTGACTAATTTTAGAAGCATCCTCAAATTGAGGATGAAGAGAGTACACACTATAAATGTTATCTTTTTTAAAATTAGTAAAGAGATTGATAGTGTCATACAAGTTACTTTAAATTTGAACAATTGGAGAATTCGACTTTAGGTTTTCAGATTAAACATACAATTGCAGACAACTAAATATGAAGAAATTAAAACCCATTCTTGGGAACTTTCCTTGAAAAATTCAAACCCATTGATACATTATAAAACTTTCTTTCCAAGCATAAAGAAAGGAAACTATTTAAGAATTTTTTCAACACACTCACGAACATATTCATGGAAAGAATCATTTCATATCTCTAACCCACAACAATGAAATGCAAATTCAAGTAGTGGAGCCAAAATTTGACGACACATTGAAGGCTCTTACAAAATCTATACATGTGCCATGTGAAGAGCACATGGTCTTCAAAGACCTTCCAAAATCATAAATACACCTTTAACAAAAACATGAAAATATCTAATATGAATGGCCAACTGGGGCTTTCTAGAAGCCTTTAGATTATTTTGAACATATCTACTATTATCGATGAGTCAAAATTTCTATTCACAAGAAAGAAAAGTAATTTATGATCATATTACGCTAGTTTAATATTCATACAAATCCAATTGTGCATTTCTTAAATTGAAATTAACCATTTATCCTTACCACATTAAAATCTATTATTCATTGTTGATTTCACTTTTATAATCATTTCCACATTGACATTCAATATTATTGGGATCTTTACCTCTAATTTTGATGATGGGTATAATTGCAATAATTAAACTAGCATGTTTTGAATGGTTATCAAACATGTCTATAATTTAGACTGCCAAATGTTCTATGTTGTGTGGAGATTTTCTAATCAAATTCTAACATTTTTTTGTTTATTAGATGGATGTCAATTGGTCTCGCATCATGGATGAAGTTGTTCAACACCCCCCTAACAGAAAATTCTCCTACAAAGACCTTTCATGGGAGACATATGTCCTTAAAGGCTCATAGTTTTTTTTAGCTTGGATTGAAATTGATAGATTGAATGACTTTATTGAGAGAGAAAGCTCAAGGGACTCCTGCCCAACCTTGTTTAGTGAGAGTCATATAAAGAAACGCTCTCCTCATTCTAATAAAAAACCCAGGATTAATAGCTTTTTGAAATACATGTAAGAATAATATGTTAACTGCATATGTTCATCCTCATAATTGTGAAGTGCAAGAGTTTCTATATTCATTGGTTAAACACATTTATTAATAGTTTGAAGATTTTTGATGATTTTCATAGGTATTGGTGTGCGTATGGACCAAATGACTTCAAGAAAAAAGATGCAACACCTTTCAATCCTTCTTTAGTGCCTAAATTAGGGAAGGGTAGTAGACCTGGCCGTAAACATACACAATATGGTTGCACTTGTCATTTTAGCACACGATTCATGGTTCGTAAGCCAAACCATATGTTGATATGATAACACCAAGTTCAACATGTGGACAAGGAAGGAATACCTTGTCATGGTCAAATGAATAATGAGTTTTTGGGAACAAGGTTCTTCTTTGCACCATATATTACTAAACAATTGCATCAGTGGGTGGAGTCATTGTTATTGTTTGGCATGCCTGTAGATGCAATCCATAAAAAAACATAAACAAATGGTGCATGAGAAGATGACCATGTTTGAGGGTCAATCTTCTAGGGATGATTTTTTGACAATAGATGATATTGCGAATATTGATCGTAAAATTAAGACATCGAGCTACACATGTTTGATAGCAATGATGCTCTTTCATTGCAACAATGGGTTTTGGTAAACCTTGACAAGTGGTTTGCTTATCAAGAGTATAGCACCGTTGTTGTTGATGGAGATGGTCAAATCCCATTTGTTTTGAGAATTCAATTGCTAGAGCAACTTGATTGGATGCTTCAAAATGGCCACAACAACATATTGGCTATGAATTCTACATTTGGTACAAATGAAATGAAGGTATGTTGTGTGGTTTTTGGTAGATTTGAGTTAGAAATGTTTACACTCAAATAAAACATAGTATTGATACATTTTACCTATGTCTTATGATAGTTTCAATTGTATACAATCTTGTGTTCGACACAAAACATATGAGGGTGCCGGTGGCATGGGTCATTATGTCTAGGTCTTGTGCATATGATATTGCATATTGGATGCACATTCTTCTCCAATGAATTCACTTGAAGAATATTGATTGGAGACTAAATGCATTCATGGTGGATGATGCAGGTACTGAGATCAAAGCTATCAGGTGTTTCATTTTTTAATTAAACTTTATATTTTTTGTAGATATTTCAATACATTCCGTGGAAGAATATTAAATAATGATTAAAATTATTCATGATGCAGAAAAGTTTTTTAGTGATGTATATCTATGTTCTTGGCATGTCAGACATGCATGGTTGAAGAACTTGATTGCAAAGGTCAAAGATAATGTAGTTAGGCGAGATATGTTTGATAGACTTGGATATATCATGCATCATTCAATAGATGAGGATTCTGCAAGGAATGAGGTTTACATATTCATTGAAGATTTTAAAGATATATAACCCTCATTTATTGAATATTTTAAGGGATGGTGGTTTGATAGATTGAGTATGTGGGCTAGATGTTTCCATACACTAAAACATGCAGGGCAAGAGATAAATGGTGCAATAGAATCCTACCACTCACATCTGAAGAGGCGGTTCTTGAAAATTGTTGAGCGTGCTACAAATCGTCGTGTTGATTGGTTGGTACACCAACTAACAACACATGTTTATGTATACTATTGATGGGTGCAAGTTAGCAAGAAACATGGTTTCTATAGGAACTTTAATATTGAGAAGATTGAAAACACATCTTGGGTTCGAGCCTTGCGAATTTCAGATGACCATGTTACATTCAATGACATCGATGATCACATAGCATGGGTGACAAGTGAAAGCAATCCCAGTTTTCGATATGAGGTGTATAGCTCCTCACCTGATCTATGTATGTGCTCTTGCAACTTTTCAATACAAGGATACATGTGCAAGCATGTGGTCAAGGTGAACTTGATGAGGGAGAGACAACATCTATCTAACAACTTGCATGTAGACTTTGATAATATTGCTAGTAAAGTTGATTCTATAGAAGAAGGGTGCGCCACCAATGTATCTAATCATTTGTTAGTTGAAAAACATGATTTTTTTATTCTATTGGTATATCATTCTTTGCAAAACATGTGTTGCAATATTAATATAGGGAATTAATTAATTTGATGAGATTAGAGATAATGAAAGTTTCCAACTCTTGGAGGATTCTTCTGTGTATATACAGGTGACATTATAACCATATTTTTATCATTCCATTTTTTGTTAGTTTGATTTGTAATTTCTGAAATATGTTTATTTTTGTTTGTAGACCATTAAAAATAGAAATGAACATGCAACAATAGACTTGAAGTTGCAAATAACAAACAAGATTCAAGGGATTTTGACTAACACATCCAATTTGGCGATACTTATTTTCATTGATAAGAATGTAGAAGATTTGTCAAACAAGGTAAAAAGTAGACATGTCTTGTCCCAACTCGGATTAGACCATCCAAGTGTGCATCCATTTTTCCCTATACAAGATGGATTTTGTCACACTATTCATCAACAAAGAGACTTGATTGAGTGCATGAATGTGAGAAGGTCAAGTATCTCTAATAAAACACCTACATTTCCACAGATGCCACGAAATCTCAAGTGTTGAAATTGGTTTGATGATCTCGATAGGGAAAATGAATGAGACAAGGATCATACTCAGTATAATGAACACAATTTTGACATGGTTGTTGACACAAAACTTGGAAGCATGTAAGATACTATTGCAAGCACACATGGGTTTTATTGAAAACACATAATATAGTGTCATTGCACTTGTTTAACTGTGCATTAGAAGCATTTTTAGTACTTTGGAATACTATAATGTTATTTTGAATGTTAAAAATATAATTGGAATGTTGGTTAATATCTAATTAATAGAATTGGAGGATATGAAAAACTATTACGGTTAATCGGGACCTATCTATTAAACTATTTTCTTTTTGGTGTATTAGAGTTAAATTATATCAAATGCATAAAACAAACAACTATGTATCAATTTATGAAATATTTTAATGTGTATCAATTTATGCATAAAACTATTTTATGTCTTTCGATATGTTTGGGATCTTTACCTCTAATTTCTTAGTTGTTCTTCTTTATGTCTAATCTCCTTTCATTATTTCCAGAAAGCTGCCATATTGTGTTCGCTACAATGCAAATTCTTAAATTTTCCTTTGTCTCCATTTCTTTAATCTAGATAGTAGTTGGTGAGTTAATTATTAAATGTTCCATATGGTTGAAACACAAGAGTTAGAGGTCTTATGACCAACTACATGTCCATATTATCTTGATGATTTTGTCTTTATTGGGGATCCTTTTGTTTTTCATCTATAGATGAAGGTAATGGAAAATTTTCTTGGATTTTTTGCAATTTTTTTTGTCATCCAACTAAAGAAAATAATATCTAGGTCATAGTTTCATGCCATTATTAATATATGGGAGTTTATAAAAGGGTGTCTTTCCCTTTCTTTTGCTAAATTGTGTACATATAATATTTGGTATAATATATGTAATTTTCTAATATGTGTGACAATATATACCTTTTGGTATAATAAAAAAGTGAGCTAATAATTATTTTGATGTAGGTCAGCAAGATGTCACACAATGTGCATACATGGGTGTCTAATTGGCTATCCAACTACACTAACATCTTCTATGTAATGTTCTCCTTCGTATTGAGGAGTTGAGTGTCCCCTATTGGTTGAGGGACAAGATGAAATGTTATTAAACAATGTTAAACATATATGTTTAATCTTACAAGATAAATGGTTCACTATATGAAGCCCCTTGTTATGTATGAGTGAGCATAGATGATTTCAAAAATAAGAGTGTTGAATGTAAAGTTGGTTGCATGCATATATACATGTTTTGAAAGTATATATGAAAATATAATTCTGATATTTGAATATTTAATGTGAAAAATAAAAAATGATGATTAGAATTTACATTACAATTTCTTTGTAAAATTTCATTTTAATAGCATTTTTTTATGTTTCACAATAACTAAAGTACTAGGTTAAAAAAATGCATATGTATATTTCCTATTACTACATTTAAAAAAGTTTTATCTGTCATCTTCTCATGGATGTCCATACCCCATTTTCAGTTTGTCACAAGAAAGGAGGATGCTTATCTAAGTAGTTACAACCACAACAATAAAGAAAACTTTCTATATTTATCTATAATATAGAATAAAAATCCCTCTTCCACTATGCTTTGATTGATCTCCATGGCTTGTTCCAAAGCTCCCATTTTGGCACAGGTAGGAAAAATACTTGCAAAGTTTGTAAAATGTGACTTTATAGCTGTCAATTGCATTTTTGTCTACCATAGCATTTCCAACTATAATATCTAACAAAAATCCTCTTTCCATTATGCTTAGATGGATGTTCATGATCTGTTCTAAAGCTCGCAGGGAGGATGCTGGCAAAGGTTGTGGAATTTGGCTTTACACCCGCCAATTACATTTGTCATAGTGGTATTCCATGAGATGACATCTCTGAAGCATTTTGTCAAACAGTTCATGTGCCTTGTCTATGCTTCCATGTCAACCTGGGCAGTTACACTTGCCTTGTTTATGCTTTCACATTTTGCATGCATGGACAGTTAGACATGCCTTGTCTATGCTTCCACATTTTTGCATACATGTTTACTTGGGCAGTTACAGCCACAACATTTGACAGATTTTTCTATCCTTTATCTATAATATATGACAACATTCCCTTTCCACCATGCTTTGATCAAAGCCATGTTCCAAAGCTCCCATTTTGGCATAGGTAAGGAGGATACTGACAAAGGCTGTGAAATGTGGATTCACATCTGCGAATTGCATTTGCTTGAATGTTTCAATAGCCTTTTTAATAAATCCATGTTGTGCATATCCTGCAATCATGGAGTTCTATAAGATGATTTTCTTTTGAGGTATTCTGTCAAAAACAGTTCATGTGTATTGTCTATTCTTCCACATTTTGGATACATGTCTATCAGAGAATTTCAAACTATAATATCTGGCAAAAATCCTCTTTCCATTATGCTTTGATGGATGTCCATGTCCTGTTCCAAAGCTCCCATTTTGGCACAGGTAGGGAGGATGTTGGCAAAGGTTGTGGAATTTGGCTTTACATTAGCAATTGCGTTTGCTCGAAAGTTTCTGAAGCCTTTTAAGCAAATCCATATTGTGCATATCCTACAACCATTGCAGTCCATGTTAGCACATTTATTAGAGGCATGTTGTCTAACAGTCCAAGTGCCTTTCTATTCTTCCTCATTTTGCATACATGTCTTCTAGGGCAGTTGTAACTACAACATCTAACAAAATCTTTTTATGGGTTTCCCTATAAAGCAAAAATGTAACTGAATAAAATCTATAAATTTACTTGAAAACTTTGAAAGGGATGCCATGTCATATGTTACAAATAAATATAAATGAGCTACACCGATGAGTCGCTCTTCCTTAGAATGATTATCAAAAAGCTGTAGAAATTTCTTGACATAGATAACAGGTAGACCCTCCTAGTAACACTACAAGTAATGAACAGGAAGAGTTGGTGAGTAGGACAATTAAATGGAATGGCTGCAAAATAAAATTTAAAATTCTATAATATTATTACAATTTATGTTGATTGCTCATTTAAGTGGTTAAGTGCAATTTCTTGTTTGTTTTTCCTCACAACGGCTCATGTTTCTGGCTTCAACGCACAACAACACTCTTCAAATTCCACACGCAGCTCACATAGCAGTCACATGTCTACCATGGTAGTTGCAACTACAATATCTAATAAAATTTGTTTATCCTTTATGCTTTGATCGATGTCCATACCCTATTCGAAAGCTCCCATTTTAACAGAGGCAAGAAGGATGTTGTCACAGGTTGTGGAATTTGGTTTTACACAGAACAACCGCTCAACAGGAATCAGTTTCGTCGCTTTATACATGGTGTCCATATTATAATTGTGCGTGGGGTTATTGAGGAGCTTCTCCATTTTGTAGGGATGCCCAAAAGCTGATCAAACAGTGCTCAAAGGGGATCCATCTCTTCTCCAACTCTGCACTCCTTTGAAACAGTGTAAACAAGAACGGTAACGGGAACTGCATATTCGAGAATGGAATCCCTAAACGGTGGAACGACATAGGCGAAAACGAAAAATGCAACGATACGGGAACGGTCGAGTTAAGAGGGAAGGGTGGGGTTAAGAGTGGGTTTGGCCACCTAAGCAAGTCAATGCTTAGGGTGGGGTCTCATGGAGGGGAGTTTCCTAAAAAAATTCAGTGGGTGCCGCTGAGATTTTTTAGGATTTTCTTTAAGTGGATGGTCCTATGAATTTGTAGAATAGTTTAAGTTTTAAAGTTTAAGCTCTTATAGTTATGGAATTTGGTGGTCTCATGAATTTTATTATTTTGCATATTTAATTAGCAGACTAAATAAATATAAAATAATAAAAAAATTAATTAGCAAAATTTTTAAAATTGCATATGATTGAAAAGTGATAGAAAAAAAGCCTAAGCTGGTGGGAAATTTCTAGCCCCACCCCTTTTGCACCCTCTCAAGTTTTTGAGTTAAAAAGTAGGGGCTGCTATTTTTGAGGAAAAGATTTTGATTAATCTTGTAGCTTTTTTTTTCTCGATTCATGAGACCCCTTGCTCCTTCAAAATAGATCTCAAAGCCCCCCATGGGACCCCACCCTTAGAGTGTGTCGGTTAAGCCCGACCCTCTTGTTCTCTATTCTCAAATGCTACTTCTCTTTACCTTAAGAATCTCTCTTTATGAATTGTTGCCTCCCCTTTTTACTCCTGAATTACACATATTCAAATCTGTCTACTTAATATTGGTTGTTGCTCTCTATAACCCCAAATCATCCTTCCCACATGTGCCTAGTACCATCAATGTAGATTTAGTCAATAGAAACAACTCCGAAATAACCCAAAATTGTCGTTTTATTAAATTTTTGACCTTCCTATCTTTAATGCCAAGGCTAGTAATCAATCCCGGGTGAACAAACACCCAATCAATTTCCTCTCGGGATCTCATGTGATGCTCTAATGCATGCCAATAATTTATCGTTGTTTCCATTATGGTAGTTAGCTCAATGAATCTCTAAACAAGTGGCAGTCTTTGAGGACATGATGAAAGAGGTTAATTGAAAATTAAAAATCTAATGTATTATGATTTTCAATTAATTAATAAATATGGTCAAATTTGCAGTTTGATAGTTGGATAGACAATAAGATAGAAGATGTACATTGTGCATAAGTTGTGATGTGATGCTCCTACATCAATTACAAATGGGACAAGTTCAAATAAAGCATTGGGATGAATTGTAACATAGTCCTAGGTTCAACTTTCAAGGAAAATGATAAAGTGATAGGGAATGGAAAAACTATGTCATCAAGTTAACTCGATTTGAAATAATAGATTATAGAAGAGAAATTCATAGTCAAATCAATGATGGACCAGTCATAAAGGGGTCCATAACTCAACTTACTCCAAAAAAAATGCATTATTAGTTGCATGGGGTGGCATCCAAAAATGAAAAATTAACAAATTAAAAAGAAACGTTCATAACCACTTGATCTAATATTTGGTGATGATCCCTTGCATCTTACTAGTTGCATGGAGTTAGATCGTAAGAATGGTATCAACAAGCAAGCATCAAATCAAAAATTATGAAAGATTGAGAGATGTACTCAAATTCTATATCAAATCAATTTGAAGGCCTTACAAAATCAACAAAAAAAGCACTCTCTCAATGTTGAGGTTTCAAAATTGTCCCCTTCTCAATCTATTACATATCCACATTCATTAGTCCACTGGGTCATTACAAAACCCATAATGATAAAAAAAAAAAAAAAAACAAGAAAAATCATCACTTTACTCCACCCACATCCAAATACTATCTTTACATTTACCACATTACCTTTCATTTCCTTTTACATATTGAGTATACAACAAAGATGAACAAATAAAATTTTATATTTGCCTTGGTGCATAGACTTAGATAGTTTAATCCAATTCATTATCTTGAATTCACTAGAAATCTTTCACCTTTGTTGCATTTTATCTTTGTTGAGCATAATTGTTGCCTTAGTTGCTTTTACCATAGTGATTTTCCTACCACTTTTGTTGCCTTGTTAGTTTTTCCTTTCCACATGTTTAATCCTATCCCAATAACAATAGTTAGAGAATTATTATTCACACTTAGTCACCATTGAATACTACTATTAGAACTAACTCCAATCATGTAGCAAGATGTTGTTCCATTCATGTGTTGTTGATTGCTTAAAACTATGTGATTTACTAGATTGCCGATTCTTTTCCGTGATTTTTTTGGACCATGTCTTCTTTTTATTTTTTATTTTATTTTATGAGAATTTGTTAATATCCCTTGGTATATATTTTGGGTTTCTCTTATCTAACATTTAAATTAATAAAATTTGGTTTTAGTCTACATATAAGTATCACCAATATGATAAATGACGTACACCCCATAAGATCATGTGGATTTATTTTGGTCGTGGTTTGTATTAATATGAATTAATTCACTACTTTGACACAAATTTTAGCTAGAAATCAATTTAGGATTGTAAGCCTTGGACCTATAAACTTAATATTCCTCTAATTGTTGTCATTACTTAAGCATTTATTTAGAAGAGCTTCCTTGTAGAGTTACAATAGGTTTGGAGTGATGAGGCCAAACATTAGCTAGTTTTCTATTGTTTAGTGCATACTTTTAGACATTTCTAGATACTCATTTCATAGACATTCATAAACATTATATATCTTTTTATGCCTTTCATGCAACCTAAACTTGGTTTTGATATATATGAATATGATCATGATATGTTGTTAATTCCATGATTGAAATGTGTGAATGTGTATGAAATGTAGTGTGGATTTATGTTTAATTTGTGGATATTAGTATTGTGTATATGTTGGTTGAACTAACTCCTTGCAGACGAGAAGCCAGAGTAAATAGACTGTAGCTTGCAACAACTAGGAGGTGCAACTTGTAGCCAAAGGGGTTTCTAACAACAATGCATGGGAAATTCCAGAACAAGAACATGATAGTTGTAGAATTGGAGGCATTCATTAATGAGGATGATTGTGAGTCACCATATCAATTAATAAGACTACTGAGGGAAGAGGGAGTTTGCTATGATCAGGAATCCAATGTGATTGTTTCCATAGTCCACATTTCTATTTTACCGATGTAGCAGAGTTATAGTCCTAGTCAACTTCTTCTACCTTTTTAGTTATGCAGACTTTGTCACTCTCTATTTCAGAGGGGAGTGGTGATTTGTATTTATATTTTTGTTTTGAGTCCTTGTTTCAATGAACCTCCCTTGAACCTATATAGTTGGATCAATGGTTGAGGAGAATAGCTAGCATAGTAGATATAGTAGATGGATATGTTAAGATAGTTTTCTTTTGTTTATTTAGACAATACTTTTGTTTTGCAATTATGTTTTCATGAATAATAGATCTTTGAAGATTCTTGTTGGATTGAGAAATCTTGTCTTATGCAATGAAGAAGTTTTTGGTTCACCGTTATGTTTAATTGATTTAAGAAGCTAGATTTGAGCTTATTCTATGGAGACAGTCACTTGAACAAGGGCCACTCAAGGTAACTGTTCCCCACTTTAATTTCTGCATATTAATTTTTTTCATTACAATAATTACTTCTTTTATTGCATTTATCTTAATCAAATTCTTCATGTTGTGAATATGAATGAAATCATGAATAAGATCTTGTCTTGTATTTCATAATTTGTTTGCCTTAATGCATTATCCTCTAGAGTGAGTCAAGTTAACAACATTAATTAGTTACAAATTTTAGTTTTGATAGTGAACTAAGGGAAAGGGGCCCATAGTGGGTAGGGGTCCAATGGTGGCTATAGAAGCAGGCCTGAGTGGGCCCCATAGTAGGTAGGTTTAATATACAATAAACTTACACTTAATATCCAATTTCAAAACACTTTTATCCATAAAGTACACATATTGACAAATCATGTGATGCCACATCAGCGCACCAATAATACATGACTTAGTGACCCACTATCGGTCTCACCTTTTTTTGGGACCTTTTTGGATACCTTGACAAAAAGCATGCTAATGTGGCCTTGATACCAATTTTTATAAGCAGGGGACTTTCCAAATAAGCTACTGTACAAATTTAGGAGTGGTTAGAATTTTTCACATAAGACTTTGAGAAGTGAAAAGTTAGGGTGGCCCACTCTAGGCCCCTCTCCCTTAGTCACAATCTTCAGCTGTAAGTACCTGTAGCAATAGTTCCAAATTTAATCATTCTTATTGTTATGCAGTTTATATTTTTCCCACATGTGTAAACACCTATACTAAGATGATATAGCCAGTATAGAGTCTTTGGATGCACATACAATGACAAAATAATTACAAGCTTACGTTAGCCCTAGTTGATAATTAAATGAAAGCCTTGCAAGGGTTTAGTGGACTCTGTTTAGTTAGGAACCACCTTTGAATTGTGTGTCTAGAACCAAGTTTACTGAGCATTAGTTGGGCCTTACATTTTTGGTGTTGTTGTTGAGGATGGTGCTACATTCAAGATTCACCTATGTTATTTCAAGTTTTCATAGTTTAGTACTTTGTTTCCAACATTAGGACAATTAGGTTTTATTCCATCAATATCATAACGTTTTACTAACATTGTGCAGTCAATGACACAAAAGTCATTTTTTATGCGGAGGCAGAGAGACACTTGGGAAGATTTCTCCCCTCAACACATGAAACTAGAGAGGACATTGGTGATCACAGTGATCAAAGCGAGGGTATTCTTGAAGAACTTTCCCTTTCACCAACATCTAATGCAAATACAGAGAACACCTTCCAAACCATGGCTAGTGCAGTGGTGGATGATCCACTAGAACATGTGACTTTTGAGTTTCCCATTGCCAACCAAGAGAGGGAAACTACTTTAAAGAATACACCTCCTTTAGCATTACCTATCTTCTATGGTTTGGTTACTGCAGATCCATATACATTCCCATTTGAGTTTGGTGTCCTGTGTAGAAGTTATGATTACACAATAGATGCACACATGCTTAAATTATTTCCAGCAACCTTGAAGGATGTTGCTTTAAGATGATTTATGGGTTTGGGAAGACATGTTCCAAATTGGAATACGATGAAGACAAAGTTCATGGAAAAAAACCTAGGACTACCATAGAGGGATTGAAAAAAGGAGAGATGAAATTTTTAGAATGTCACAAAAAGAAGATGAATCACTGGAGGATTATGTAGAAAGAATTTAGTTTTTCCTGAAGAAGTCTCATAAAAAAAAACTATCAGATGAATCCTTGAAATTAGTCTTCTTAAGAGGAGTCAATGATGATTGTATGGATTCCCTTAACCTCATTGGGGCAGGGGACATATCACAATTACCATTTGAAGAAATATGCAAGGTCTACAAAAACTACTCAAGGTCCTTCACTAAGAGGACCAAGGCAGACAATATATCACCAATCAACAAATCATCCAGCACGGGGTTTCCAGGGTGGAATTAGGTAACCTCCTATCAAATATGAAAGAATATATCATTAACCATTTGGCTACCCAATTGGACACTCTGCATGTGAAGAAGAAGCAAGAAGAGGCATAAATATTTCCCTAATTGCAGACAGAGAAAAGTTAATTGTAAATGCAAAAGAGTTGCAAGTATTTTTGAGGATAGACCAGGGAAACCAAACTTTCAAGCATCAGAGGGTGAAGATGGAAAATTGTTTAACATTTCTCAAGGAGGCCATGGCAACCAAGACAAGGTATGCCTCAAGGTCCTTTGAATTTCAATACACCATTTCTAGTTGGCAATCAAAATTTATCTAGTTAGAACCCTCAACCTTGGACAAATACACAAACCAACGGAAAAATCCTCAACCAAATTGGAACCAACAACAACAAAACATGTGGCCACAAAAAAAAATTGAGGATCCAACTACAACCACCAATGAACACTATAATAAAACCAATGTCAACCTCCATGGAAAATAGGGCTAGCAAAGGCAAAGCCGAAGTGCGAATTATCAATAGCCACAACAAACTTTGCAACCACAACAACAAGCCGTCATGCCCAATCCTAAAAATCCATCACCTTAGCCACCTAGAGCACCTCAATTGCTAGCACAACTTGCACCTAACCCAAATAACAAGCTTGTTTAACATTCCTACACTAACAAGGCTATTCAATACTCTACATATGGGGTAGAGGTGAGTGGTGTCCACCTCAAATCAGGGAAAACATTGGCTAGGCCTTCATCCCATCAAATCACTGAGTTGGTTGATGAGGAACCCTCAACTGAGACATTAGACAACTCACATAAGGAGCCTGAGTCAAATCGGGTTAACCAAACCACTTCAAGTCCAAAGCCTCTATTCCCTGAACAATTATATATGTAAAGACATTAGAACCAAGATGAAATTGACCTATTGGGGTAGCTTAAGAATGTGTGTATAAAGATACCACTCATTCAAGCCATCAAAGAGATTCCCATCTACACTAAAATAGTGAGAGAACTTTATCTTAAAAAGTTGGGAAGAAAGAGAAAGGACCCTCAGATTGTTCATGTCTTAGGAAAACTTGCAGACATTATTTTGGGAAACATAACTAC
>VDFB02010993.1:0-39867 GCA_007258455.2 Sequoia sempervirens
CCTCTCCGTTGAGCTTTCTGATTTTGCAGTTCATTTTCAAAGACTCATATCTTGGTCATTTTGAGGCCTTTTTTGGTGCAATTTTATTTTATCTAGGCTAATTTTTCATGCAATACTTGTAGTGGTAAAGTTATTTTCTGATTTTGTGCATGCATTTTCTAGAAAATTGGATTTTTCTCAAGTCTTGCTCGCTTCTTCACAATCGCTTTTAACTTTCTGTGGGTCTGCTCGTGCTCATACTTAACTCCTTTCGTGCCATTTTTTGAAAGTGCATGATTTTTTCTGAACTTCATAGTGGTGCTATCAGTTTGTAGTGATTGTGGTTAGAAATTGTACTTTCAGCACTTGGTCATTTCTGGCCTATTTTGGCATTTGTAAAGATAAGATCTCAGTTTGATCTTTTGTATCAGTCATTTGAGTTTGTTGTAGCCTATTTAGGGCTGTTGTAAAACATTGAAAATCAGAAGCCCACTTTGCTTGGCTTGCAAGTGGCCATTGTACACGCACTAATTATAAAGTGCCAAATCATCTTTTTGGGGGGGGTTCTTTGATTGAGTGAATTTGGGGGGGTGTCTTGTGTGATTGTGCCTCTCTCTCCATCTTGTTCTCTTTCATTTTGCTGCTATGGGTTCTCCTAAGTTTCCCTTGTTAACTCCACATAACTATACTTCTTGGAAAATTGATGCTTGGAGTAAGTTAATGGAAAAAGGATTAACTCATTATATTGATGGAACTGTTGTTGCACCATCTAATCCTCAAGCTAATCCTATTGCTCATTTGGATTGGCTCACTAAAAATACTATGGCTCTTGGAACATTAAGGAAATATGTATCAAAAGATCTAATCTTTCAAATTGATAAGTGTAAAACAATTAAAGAAGCTTGGGAAAAGTTTGGTCAATTGTATGGCCAAGTTGATGAGATTAAAGGTTATCAACTTGACAATGATCTCACAATGATAGATCCCAGGAATTTTGATACAATCCAAGACTATGTCACTAAGGAAAATGAGCTAAGAGCACAGCTTAAGGATTGTGGCATTGATAAGAAGGATGCACAGTTGGTCTACAATTTGTTGGGAAAACTTCCATCAGAATATGCAGCATTTGTTTCTAGCTTCCAAACCCATCGCTTGATAGTTGGTAGTTCTTTCACTATGCCATCATTTGATGCTTTTACAGAAATGTTGATGTTAGAACAAGCAAAGTTGATAAGCATGGGGATTCTCAAGTCTTCAAAGTCCAAAGCTTTCATGGCTAATCAAGGGAATCAAGGGACTCAAGGAAAGGGTTACAATAAGAAGCAGAAGCAATCTTTACCAAAGCCACAAGGAGAGAACCAACAATCTACTCCTCCACAACAAAACTCAACTACATCTTCTTCAAAGAAGTACAATAATTCAAGCAAGAGGGAGCAACCAACATGTGCATATTGGAAAAATTTTGGTCATGAGGAGCATCGTTGTCATGTTAAGAAAATTGATGAGTTGAAAAACATCCTTAAGAAGAATAATATCAACTTGCCAGCTGCATATCAAGAGAAGGACTCATCCCCTTCCACTTCTTCTAAGGAAACAGGAACAACTCTCATGGCAACAACATCAAGCTCTTCTCCTTCTTCTACATCATCTCAACATGATAAACATAAGGGGAAAGCATTTCTTGTAGTTGCAGATTCCAATACAGATCAGTGGATCCTTGATTCAGGAGCTTCGCATCATATGACTTTGTGCAAGGATATGTACTCTTCATTTCATTCTTGTTCATCACCACCCATTTTGATGGCCAATAACACTTCTTTGGCAGTTTGTGGGAAGGGTTCTATTGACGTTGAAGGTGGAGCATTTAATGATGTTCTATGTGTGCCTACTTTGTCAAGGAATATCCTTTCCATCTATCAGATTACACATAGTGGTTCAGGAAAGAGTGTAGAGTTCACACCAGATTCTGTCATTGTTTGAGATTTGCATAGCAAGGCTCTTGTTGCAGTTGGGGAGGTTGATCATCGTTCTCAGTTCTACACCTTCTCATATTTTGCTCCTATTGATGATTCAGTTCACCCTAGTGTGGACACACTTGAGGAGATTGAGTATGGTTACTTGAATCTTGGAGTGCTCTCTAGTCCTGAGGTTCTTGAACCTATTGTTGATACTCCATCTTCTACATTGACTGATGTACCTGATGATACTTGTGTTCTGACAGTTTTCAGTGCCTTGTGATTCAGTGCAACAGTGCATACCTTGTCTTCCAGCAGCAGCTTCATGGGATGACTACTTGTCAGACATTGGCAGTTTGTTTATGGAATCCTACATTGCAGATTTGGGAGACACACTTGATTACTTGCATCTTCTCTTTGATGAAGGTGATTCTTCTTCAGTTGTTGCAAGGGAACACTCTGACCCTCCTCTACATGATTAGTCTTTCGAGGTTGATGTGATTGTGGATGCATGTGTACAACAGTTGGAGGAGGCCACTTTCTCTTTTGAGGAGACATTGTCTTTGGAGTATGTTCTATCTTCATCCTTGCTAGATCTTGAGTTGTCTTTTTCAGCTGATGAGAGTGTTGTTGCAAAGGGGTTCTCACAGGTTCCAGGAAGTGACTACACCATTGTAGCTTCGCATGGTTTGGGGAAGGCATCTTTCGGCATCAACACAGGGACATTTGAGCAGATTTCAGAGACTTCTTACATCTTGAGGGTTCTTCCTTCTTCACTTGTGGATTGGGGAGACTTCATTCATACACCTTTGGTATTGTTTCTTCCCAAGGGGAGGAACGTTGTTCGACATTTTTGGAGCAGCTTCTTCATTCCTTCTCAAGCATCTTCCATTGGTGATCATTGTACATTGAGGGGGGGCTACCTTGTCTCTCTTCTTCTCTTGTATGGGGGGGACTTTTTCCTCACATGGGGTTTTTTCCTTCTCATGCTATGTTCATAGCTTTTTGTATCTCATCTCTTTTGGGGTAGTTTTTTCCCACTGGTTTTTTCTATCTTTACTCCACTTATGAGAGATTTCATTGCATTTGTACATGGGTACCTAACATGGCCTAGTAGCCGGACCCATCTTGCATTGTTTTCATTTGTGTACATTCTCCCTAAGTTGCACTTAAGGGGGGGTGTTGGTGTAATTAAATGTCTTGTACCTTGTCCTAGGTCATAATTACACCTTAGTTAAGTTTACTTAGGGACCACATAGGAGGTTGTTGGAGATTTTCCACCCTTTGGTGGACTTGACATCTCATTTATACACATTCCACCTTTTTGGAACATCATGTGATCATATCTCCACCTTTTGTGGTGATTATCACATTATCTCTTTCCCACTTTAGGTGGAGTGATAACTCTTCATTGTTGTCTCATGTCATAAGATTATGACACTTGTCATAATCTTATGCCCTCCTATGTTCTCACCTTGGCTATATAACCAAGGGGTCTCCTATGTACATTTGGACCATTATCTCATATTATTGACATTGAATACAGTTTATTCTTGTCATATTCTTTTCTCTCTCATTTGTGCTTTCTATTAGGCCTCTAGATCTTGGGTGGCTACCTTCATAGCCAATTCTTACAACCCCCTTACATTCCTCCATATTTCAGGTGGTGAGGTGTTCCACAAGGTTGGTTAGTAAGTTATGTTATGTGACAGCATGTCTGGTTGCACAAAATGATTGCGTTCTTTGTTTTTGGTGGTTGTGGAAGAGTTACAAAATATTTTGAAAATTTTGGAATATCTTGAGATGATGTGTGGATGTTGTGAAGTGTTATTGTGTGGTCCACATGTTGTGAAGAAGTATGTATGTGGTCACTTGTAGTTTTAGCTCAAGTTTGGACGACTTGACGTGCTAGCACTATTTGTTGAGGTAACTCATGGATTGTGAATGTATTGTGTAGTTTGGTGATGTGGATTTGTGTCCTTGTTAACCCTTGGTGTGGTTGTCATTCACTTATTTCCACCATAGAGGTGTTTGGTGCTGACCTATTTAGGTGTTGCACATTTCAGGTGTATACTTTTCATTTAGGCTTAACCTAATTGAGATTATTTAGGTCATGGATGTTTTAAATGTAAGGTGAATTTTTAGACATGAGTTTGGATCTATAGAAGGTGTGTGAAATATATGAATTTTATTAAGTGTGGTGATCTAAGTATGAGCTTAATGCCTATGAATTTGAAGTAGTGAGCAAAAGGGTCTATATTTTCAATGTTCTTGAAGTTGCTAGAGGAAATGAGCCAAAGGTTGCAAATGGCATAAAGAGTCATTAGTGGATTTCTCCTATTTCCTTGAGATAGTGAATCTATTTGTAATAATTTTATTCTATCTTCTACCTTCTTGGCAGTGAGCCACCCAACAATGAGTCTTTCTTCTTTTTCTGGGTAGTGAGCCCTTGATAGTGAACCTAATTGTATTCAGTGTTGTAATTTATATATATGTGAGCTACTCCTCACCGTGGCTTTTCCCTTCTTGGGTTTTCCATGTTATAAATATGGTGTCCTTATGTGTTTGGATGTGTTTACATTACTATTTCATATGTTTACATTCTGATAATGCATGATAAGGGTTTAATAGTTGATAAGGGTTTGAAAAGATATTGAGCTATTGAAATTTTTTTGAACAACTGATTCACCCCTCAGATTTTTCCTATAAATATAACAATTTGTATCAAAGATGTGGTTCCTTGGAGGAAAGCTTAATCACTTAAGGTAGATCCAAATGGCACACATGAAGGGTGTCAAAGTTCCTATGTTCGATGGAATGAATTATACTGACTAGAAGGCTAGGATGGAGTCCTTTATGGTCTCTCTTGAATTTGGTGTTTGGAAGTCAGTTAAAAAGGATATACTATGCCTACTGCTAGTCTGACAAGTAATGATGAAATCAAGGAATATGAGAGCAATGGCTAATTAAGGAATTCTATTCTAAGTGGCCACTCTGGTTTTGAACTTGGAGAGATGATAAGTCTAAAATCTAAAAAATATGTCTAGACAAAGTTGGAGAACATTTATGAAGGAGATGATAAAGTCAAGCAAGCAAAGATACAAAACTACAAAGAAAATTTTGAAACGATAAGGATGTATGAAGATGAAGATATTACTACCTACATGCTTAGAGTGGATGAAGTTTTCAATTTCATCAATGGTCTTGGTTGTAAGATAGAAAAAAGAGAAGTGGTAAAAAAGGTACTAAGAACTCTTCCTAAAACTTATAGCTCTAAGGTTTCTGCTATTGAGGAAGCTCAAAATTTGGATAATTATTCTAAAGATAAGATGTTTGGTGCTTTAATTTCTTATGGATTAAGAGCGTTTAGTCAAGATGCTATAAAGAAAGAAATTTCCTTTAAAGTATACAAAGTAGAGTAGGATGATGAATTAGATTCAGATGATCTTGATGAGGTGGAAGAAAATTTTGTAAGGAGATTGAAAAAGGGCATTAACAAATACAAAGGTAAGTTACCCTTTAAGTGTTTCAATTGTGGAAAGATAGGTCATTATGCTTCTAAATCTCCAATCAAAGTTACAAATGACAAACCTAAGGATCATAAAGGATTTTTTTTTAAGAAGAGTTATTATGTTAAAAATACAATGGTGTATCTGAGATGAAGATAGTGATGAATGCTTGTTCATGGATCTAAAAGTTGGAATTAATTATGCTAATCCTAAAAGATGTGTGAAGGAAAGTGCTCTGATAATAGGTCATAACATTGAAGGAACTATGGTGACTAATTTTCATGCAAGAGAGGAAAGAAAGTACTGGATAATTGATAGTGGATGCTCAAATCATATGACAGGTGATAAGAGTAATTTTTTTAAACTTCAAAAGTATGATGCTGGTCTTGTTAAGTTTAGTGATGATACATCTGCTAATATTTGTGGAAAAGGTTCAATTAGTTTTTATGGAAAGCATAAAACAAACAATGTTCTTTATGTCAAGGGTATCCAAAATAATCTTCTAAGTGTAGGAAAAATGTATAGTAGAGGATACAATCTTGTATTTCAGGACGGTAGTTGTGAAATTAGAAAAGGAAGCTCTGGTACTCTGGTTGCTGCTATAACAAGGAAAAATGGTAATGTTTGTCAGCTCAAGGTTAGTGATGCAAAGTGCTTTGTGTCTCAAATTAATGAATTTTGGTTATGGAATAGAAGAATAGGTCACATCAATTTTGATAGCCTAGTGAAGATTAGTTCTACTAATGGTGTGAGAGATTTGCTAAGGATTACAAAACCTATCAATGCAATCTACAAAGAATGTCAAGTGGGAAAGGAAACAAAGAAGAGGTTCAAGACTAAGGAATATTGTACCATAGGTTCTTTTGGAGTTGGTGCATAAAGACCTTTGTGGACCTACCAAAATAAGAAGCTCATATGGTGACATGTATTTTATGCTATTGATTGATGATTATTTTGGAATGACTTGGGTGAAATTTCTTAAAGAAAAATTAAAAGCCCTGGATAAGTTCAAACAATTTAAGGCTATGGTTGAGAATGAAATGGATGTAAAAATCAAGTGCTTAAGGTTTGATAGAGGTGGATAGTTCACCTCCAATGAGTTTAACATATTTTGCGAAGATCATAAAATAAAGAGGATTTTTTCAGCTCTTAGGACTCCTCAACAGAATGGAGTTGTGGAGAAGAAGAATAAAACAATTCAAGAAGCAACTAGGATAATGATGAAGGAAGCAAATCTATTAGATGTCTATTGGAGAGTAGTTCATACTATAGTCTACATTTTTTGTAGAGGTCAAGCAAGAGTAAATAGTTCAAAGAATCCTTATGAGTTATGGTATGGTAAACATCCTACTATAAAGTATTTTAGATTTTTTGAAAGAAAATGCTATATAAAAAGAGATGAAAAAAATTAGGAAAGTTTTATGCAAGATTTGATGGAGTCTTCCTTGGACACTCTACAAGAAGCAAAGCTTACCAGTGCTATAATAAAATGTTGATGAAGATTGTTGAAAGTGCAAGTGTTAAGGTGGATGAATAATAATTGTAGAGTTTAGTATTGATAGAAGGATATGAATCTGATAAATCCCCTTGTAGTGAAGAAGAAAAGGATGAAGAAACAAAAAAGAGATGACAATTGAAGAGGAAGAATCTCTCAAAAGATTCCCGAGACTCCTAAGTATGCGTAGAAGAATCATTCTGAAGATAAAATCATTGGAGATAAGAGAAAAGGTGTGTTGACAAGGAAGAAAGTAGCTATGATAGAGGAATAAGTAAATTTTAATTTAATTTAAAGGTGGAAACTAAAACAATGACTAAGGCATGCAAAGATGAGAATCAAATCAAAGGTATGAAAGAAGAATTGGAACAAGTTGAGAAGAATTAGACTTGGGAATCAGTCCCAAGACCTGCAAACAGGAATGTAATAGGAACTAAGTGGGTTTTCAGGAACAAACTGAATGAGGATGGAAAAATTTTCAGAAACAAGTCTAGACTTATGTGTAAGGGCTACTCACAAGTAGAATCAATAGATTTTAAAGAGACATTTGCTTCAGTGGAAATAATGGAATCCATTAGAATTTTTTTTTCTTTTGCAACACATAAAGAATTCAAAGTATATCAAATGGATGTAAAGTCTGTATCCTTGAATGGTGAGTTGGAAGAAGAATTATACATTGAGCAACCAAAAGGATTTCAATTATTAGATAATATTGATATGGTCTACAGATTGAAGTGTTGAACACCAAAAATATTGAGAGGGGGGTGAATAATTATTCTCTTAAACCATTCAAACATTAAAAATCCAATCACCAAAGCATATTCAACTGTAATAAAGAAATAAAGCATGAAACATCAACAACACCACATAACAAATGAACACTGATATTTTTATGTGAAAAACCCAAAATGGGAAAAACCACAATGAGGATTAGCTCACAATATATTATAACCTGTTATAATATATTTATAAAATTGCTCATTGCAGGTGGACTCATTGTCCAAGTGGAATCACTACCCATATAGAGAAAGATAGAAGAGACATTGTGGCTCATAGCCTATTTTGAATTGTTATAATTGCATCTATCATATGCATAAAATATAATTCCAATGAAGCTCAATAAATTGACTTTACACACTTAATTTGATTCTAATCCAACACTCTACTTTCCTCCGCATTCACATCACTTTAGTCTTATACTCAACATTCATAACTTAAATTTGTATTGCTCTGATAATATTCACGTGTAGGAAATTCAAGAAATTCATCACACTCTACAAAACATCAAAAAAGATCTAACATAATATCTGTTTCTAGCATAACATCAATTAGGTCAGCCTAATTAGATGTAATATTCAAAACATAACTTGTCAACTTCAATCCCGTTGAATTCAATCATTTTAATACACGCTTCACACCATGGTTCAAAATTCAAAACAACTTGAAATAGGTTGGCATGAAACTATGATAGATCCCATATAAGACTACAACACTTATTTAATCTTCACATACCTTCAAACTTATTAGGTCAACACTGTAGAAGACCTAATACCAAAATTCTTCAACTATGTATCCAAATCTGGACACGTGGACCTCAAAACTCAATGCCAATTGGAATTCATATGCTATTTCCATCTATTAACTTATCCTCAAAAGCACAAAGCCAAAAGCTTATCCTTAGAGAAGTGTGAACTCTCCCACTCAAATGCACTGTACAGAAAATACTATAAACTACTAGAACAAACTTATGTTACTTAAATCTCTCAAAACAAAAGCCAAAACATGATGAAATTCTAGAATCAAATACTTCTAACAACTAACAAAATAATTTTAGAAGCATATATTGAAAACTTCAATTGCAGACTAGTGTGGAACCAAAAATGAATGCTCTATCACATTGAATTAGAATAATTGAGACTTAGTCAATTTTCAACACAACTGACTTCTCTAGATCAAAGAATATTGTAAAATTATATACCATAATCATTTAGAGACCAACCAAAATGGTTTGCACCAAGGTCTTCATATCAAGATACAATGTTGACATCAATGACAACGCTGCAACACATAGAAATATACCTTGTGCATATCCCTCATGCTCATGTTGCCAACAACATCAATAAAATTCTTCCAACAATGTCCCCCTTTTTCATTGATGGAAACATGCCAAAAATCTCCAAAACATTCTCCAAACCATTCTCCCCCTTTGACATCAAGGGAAAAGGGTGCATATACCAATTGTTTTAAAATTCACCCGATCTTCCCCTGTGAATTATATGCATGTACACAAGTTGATAAAAGATAGAATTGACTCCCTCTGAGTCATATACTACAGTGAAAATCTAAAGATCTATATTGGAAACTACTCTATATGATCCATATATTTATAAAGAATCTAAAAAATGAAAAATTGAAATGCATAAAAGGTAAGAAATATGTCAACCGAAGGAGGTTGATGACTGCAACTTCTACAGATGGGTTTTCCATGCTTGCTTGCCATCTTTCCATGTCTTCAATGCTAGCCCGAGAAATCTACACTATGTTTCAAGCTCCATTAATATATCTTCTCCTTCTTTTGGATTGCAAGATACCAGATTCATTTGTATAGCCTTATTGGCACTTAGAAGGGCACTTGATACATGTATGAATTTGTCATTCACCAAGTCCCTTATTTATCCAAATTGCTAGAGGACAATTTCCCTTTGTGCTTGTAGCTAGAAAAAATTATTATGCATATCTTCAATAGTGTTTCTAGACAAGTCCAACACCAGATCATATGTACTAGAGGCTTTATTGATCTGGGAATCAATAGAGCTCATATCACTTTTTATGCTTTGTGTGGATCCAAGACACTTCATGTAGTATTGGAACATGACATTCTTCACCATTTTTTCAAACTTTTTGTGTACAAGTGAACACTTTTGTATGATTTTCATCATCTTCTTATCATTTAATCTCTTCTCTACCTATTTTTCTACTTCTCCTTGAGTCTAGATGCACATTCTTTAAAAGAATCAATTATAAGCCTTAAGTTTTCCATACCAAAGAGAGATGTATCAATGTTTGCTCCAAGTATGACCTCTTGTAATTACTTGAACACTTCCTCCATTAATTCTCCACTCTTTTGGCCAGTATTTATGATATCCTTTTAGGTAGATGCATGAAACACATCTCCCAATTGTATCTTGTGGAGGGGAGAGATCTTGTCCAGATCTACACTACCCTGTTGCATCAGTAGTTGTAGTAATTGAGATGAAACAAGTTGGAAATTTAGTTAAATGCCTAGTAGATTCTTCAAGGAATCTCTAGAGGAGCCAGAGGATTCACCAAAAGGATTTTTCATTTCCACAACCTTTCCCTTTGAGTCCTTTTCTTTAGTATTTCAAGAGTTTGTTGGTTTTTCTTCTTTTGTTTGTGCATCTCTGGATGCACCCTCATCATCATCATCCTTTTTTGCATTCTCTTCCTCTATAGGTTTCTCTGTGTTAACCAGAGGAGTAATGTTTTCTTCTAGTACTGAAGGAGGAGTATCTTTCTTTGCAATGTCTTCTCTGATCACTGCTTCCTCAACATTCCTTTATGTCATGTCTTGCACTTATGGAGGTCTATTATCCTTTGCAACATCATTATTTTCATCATGCTAATGTTGAGCATCATCTATTTGCACATTTCCTTCAACATTTTGTTATGGAGTAAGGGTCTCTACATTCACATCTTCTTTATTCTCTTGTGTCATTCTCAACTTCTATTCTATCTCTTCTTCTTTTTTAATGCTTTCCTTTCTGAGTCTTTCTAGATCATTTTGATCTTTACCCATAAGGGTTTTCACCCTTTTCTTAGTCTTGAGTTCCTTACTGAATACTATGGCTAAAGTGGATGTGTTTTCTCTAGAGAGAGGAGCACTAATCCTCTCCAATGCTTCTTCTCCTACAACTTCTTTCCTTCTTTATATCAAAACATTCCATAAATCTTTAGGTATTTGTTTATTAATGTTTCTCATGTCAACCTAAAGGATAACAATATACTTGATAATTGCCTCAAAAATGGCGGCCTTATCCACCTCATCTGCTTCTTTGTACAGGGCTATAATCTCTCCTAACATATCATTCTTTAAAATGTTGTTGAATAATGCTTGTAATTTTATAGGACAGTGAGGCCTTACCAGTTTTGATTGTTTTTGTTCTTTTCTCTCATCCAAAATCTTCTTTTTTTTTGCACTCTTCTTCTTTTCCCTCATGTGAATAACAAATTTCTTCTTTTCTTCCTCTATCTCCTCTTCACTGTCTATGTCAATGATGCCAAATATTATTCTTTTATCACTAGATTCACCTTGTGAAGCATCACTTCTTGTTTTGTGGACTAACCATGGTCCTTTTTCCTCCATTTATTCTTCTTCTTTTGCTACATTGACAATTGTAATATTTTTTATTACTGCCTTTTTCTTTTGTCTCTTCTTTACAGGGGTGATAGGTGGTGCTACTAGAGTATCCTTCTTCTTCTCTGTCCTTGTCATATAGACAACTAGAGGAGATTTCTCCTTCACCAGAGGACTAGGAGTTATTTTCTTTTTCTCTCCAATAGGCTACCTAGTCCTGGAGGACTTCTAAATAGGAGTGGTAGCTATCCTACCAAATCTTCTTGTGCTTCCAGATCCTCTTGCAACACTAGATTCTCCCTTAGCTCTTTCCCTTGAATACTACATTTTTTCCTTAGATATTCCCATTTCCTCTGCAATCTCTTCAACCATTTTTCTAACCTTCTTTTGTATTATTGGTTTCTTCTGCTCCATATGCATTTCCATGGATTTCTTTTCATAAGTGACACATATTTCTTTAGTTGTATCTTTTGCACTTTTTAACAAAACATCAACTAAACCAGTTATCTCTTATTCAGTAACCTTATATCCTAATGCAAGAATCCACATTGTCCTTGGTTCAACTTCCTCCATGATGCACTCATCAATACTAACCAAAAATATGATGTCATTTTTACCTTGGAATCCTATCTCTCTCATGGATTCTTTTCTAAAAAATTGCAAAGAAGGAAACAAGTGCCTCATCTTATACATTTACATCCCAAGGCTACTCATGAAATATTTGATCTAATGATAAATCGGTCTTCCTTGCAACCATTTCACTCCTTTGGTCCTAAGGAGTTCTTTTAGAAAATAGAACAGTAAACACATAACCAAAGTCTCATACTTAAAAGCATATTTTATTTTTTTTGCTTGAAATTCTCCATCAATTGTTTCCTTCGCAACTCAAAAAGATCATAGTCCATTCCCTTTTCAACCATCTCATATGCCACATTAATTATGGTGGTAGACACAAAATTATCTCTGTTGGTGAAATATATTTTGTACCGAATTAGCATTGTTGCATACCTTAGAGATGGATTCCTAATAGGATTTACTACTAAAGCCCTCTTGTCATATGTTAGACCCGTGAGTTCCATTACCACTTTATTTTTGACAAATTTCAACATAGGAACAAGTTTGGTGGAACACAGACTAGTAACCTCTCTAATCACCTCTTTTGTTATCATGTTAGGCATGTCGGTCCAAAAAAAACTTTCATGGAGTTTTCTTAATGTGATTCTAACCCACTTGCTATAAAATAAATTGGAAACCATTACCATACATCCAGTTTCTTTGTAACTAGGTTTTGATACTCCGGTTTTAGGTAAAAATTGTCTCCAATCAATTTCTTCATCCATAGATCTACTAGCTTAGTGTGATCAAATTATTCCATTTTTCCATGAATATAGATTTTGATATCTTCAATCAATAAAACCCCATATGCAACATGTGAAAAAGCACCTAACGAGTCATCTTCTACTAACTTTGTAGGATATTTCTTAAATATAGGTTGTCATTTCTTTGTAACTTCAATTACCTTTGGTGTAGCCATTTCCAAAATATATTCAAACTACTTCCAAACAAGGTTTTCTGAGAACTATGGTAAACAATATTCATAAATACCTTTTCCTTCACTTGTCAAACTAGGGTTTCGATGTACCAAATCACAGATCACCTTGCTCACTCCTTCGTTGCTCTACTCATTCTTAATACACATTATGAATGAGTTTTCTTTAGTGAAATTACTTATAATCCTTTTGATCTGACCAAAATTTGCATTGAATTCCTTAAACAATAAAGCTGGTAAACCCTTGTCAATATGCACAGTCAACTTCTGATGCTCTGCAAACTTCTGCATTGAAATATTTTCTTCTACAATATTCATCAATAGATCAAGCATGCCGATCTACATCACATATCTTTGTGTGAGGCATCAACACCTCTTCTTTGGTAGGGGATATAATATGTTCACTAAAGCTTCCCCTTGAGCCAAAGCTCTTAACTTAGTTTCCAGAGGAAACATCTACACTGGATGGTGGTACAAATCCATCCTTGACTTTTGTCTCTTCCTTCTTTCTCCAAATATTTTCCATCTCTTTCATTGTTTCTACTAGATCAACTCTTTTTTATTGGTTCATTCCTCTTTATTAGATTATCCTTTCTCATGTTTCTATTTCCACAAAAATTAGAAATGTGTCCAAGCCTATTGCAATTGTAACAAGTGATATTCTTCTAACCAATATTCCTTCCATTCATTCTAGATCTACGTTGATTAATTTTATGCCCAAATCCATAGCATGTATAATAGTAGCCTTTGAAAGATTGAATCATTCTACCATTGTTATAGTCATTCATTATTTGAATTCTACATTCACTAGCTCTATGACCAAATTTATTGCATGTAAAGCATTGACCAATAAAGGATGAAACATTATAATTTATTCTGCTTGTACATTCCATTGCCTTATGTCCAAATTTAGTGCAAGAATAAGAAACAAACTATTAAAAGATGGGTACCTTTGTGCATTTGGTTGTCTGACCGGTGGTCTTCTTTGATTCTGGATCTGCTTGTCTTTGTTCTTCATATCTTCAACCTTCCTTTTATTATTTGATGTTTGATCTAATTTTGAACTTTCTTCTATCTCAAACCCTTATCCACCTTTGTCTTTAGAGCCTCTCTAATTTACAATCATCTCATTAAGCTTTGTAGAACTCATCTTGGATTTGTCTTCATGACTCCTTGCTTTCTCTAGATCTGATCTCAAATTCACAACTTCTTGTTCAAGCCTTGTGCATTCCTCTAATTTTCTTTTCACCATTGCATTCGAACATTCCTCAATTATTTTATTTTCTTCGACTTGCACTTTCATAATAGTGATGGTTTCATTTGCTTGCTTTAATTGTTCACTGACTTCCTTATGCCTTTCTTTAAACTTCTTGATTTTCTCTCTCAACTTTCTGATGCATTCATCTGGTTATTTTATATTTTATTTCATATGTCTATTTTCACCTTCAGTTCTTTCAAGATCCTCAAGGGAAACTTTGAGTTCTCCATCTTTTTCAAGAATACAATCTTCTTTTATGACTCCTATAGCTAGAATCTCTTCTAGAAGAGTAGGTGTAGACATGTAAAATTGACCTAACACTTATCACACATACTAAATGGAATTTTCACATCATCGACATCATTATTACTGCATTTCACATCAAAAGTGTAAAAAACCCTAATTTCCCCTATTAATTGAATAATACAACATTATTTAATTAATTCACTTTTTCATCATTTTTTACTATAAGAAGGGGGACCATCACATGCAAGGCCCCAGGTCATAGAGGGCCGAGATACGAAAGGCTGCCCTAACTTACCTCAGCTTAATAGGGTGTTAGGATATGCGGGACAAGAATGATGAGGACTATGAGGTCCTTCAACCACTCTACAGACCCGAAATGCAAAATGGGGCTAGGTGAGCCAATTTTTGGGTTCAACACTATGCCTCAGGAAGCTCTCTGCCCAAGGATGAAAGTGCGGTCCTTGGACAATAGTTCGGTGTGCTAGCATCTCTAAAGTGTGTTGGCATCTGTATGGCCAAAAAACTACAGAGATAAGGTTAAACCTAAGAAAACAAGCTAATGACCCAGCTAACTACTACTAAAGGGCCAAAATAACATGATTAAGTAAATGAAACAATCTCTAATGTGATAAAGCAAAAATAAAAGAGTTAAGGTGGCAAGAGGGATCTCACAAAGAAACTCGTTCACTAACTAGCTCCTCGAAAGCACATTCACCTATACACAAAGAGGAGGAAAATGTTGGGTGGTTGTATAGGGGCCTACCTCAGTTAGACCCCCATTTAGGTGTTTCCACCTCCATAGACAACCAAGAAAGTGAGTATGATAAAGAAAGTACTATAATGAAAAACACCAAAAACACTACAAAACAGTAAGTGTGCTTACTCAACCAAGTGATAGAGGAGAGGAAAGGGAAGCTTACCACATCCATCAAGAGAACTCAAGGCTACTTTGGGGAGAAAATGAGAGTACTCGAGCCTCTGTTGCAATGGTGTTGTCCCAAAATTGCTCTACCAAAGTGATGGAGTGAAGTTGTTGCTGCAATGAAGTGAAGAAGTTCCACTGAATGCTTAGAGGATGTGAAGAAGATGAAATGCTTGTTGAAGGAGTGAATTTGAAGGAGAGAGTGAAGAAAATGACCATATTTAGGTTGGTTGACCAAAGAGGGTGTTACAACTTGACTCCCGATGAGAAGTGTAATGCCTCTACAAGTTCAACCACAAGAATCTGCTAGGGACATAAGTGCGTTGCACAGATGTCTGCACTCCACATGAGCGTCCCTTATAGAAATTCCTCCACTGATGCTCAAAATAGGTGCCAAGTGGAACAAAAGCAATAGGCTTATGTGTAATTAAGCCTCTAAACTTGGTTTTCTAAAGTGGAGAAAGGTAATAGGGTAAGTTGTGTAAGGGGTGCAAATTCACTCCTATACATTTTTCCCCCACTTTAGCAAGCATGAGTATTGATGAGTGCTTGGTAAAGTAGATCAAGGAAAGAGTAAGGTTAGAAATGTATACCTGAACCATCAAGGAAGCATACCACAATCTAGTGAACTTGAACGTGTAGGGCAAGAAGGACTTCATAGCTACTCAGAAATATGAAGTTGAAGAAATAAAGCATCTTACAAGCCTACAGATCTACAAGGAGGAAAACCCCAAGATCTCTCACATGAAGGAATCCTCGTGAAGCAAGTGCCTTATAGGCCTATAGACTTGCAAGGAAGGCATCCCCCAAGAACTCTAGCATGGAGGAAACTCAAAGGAAGCACCCTACAGGCTCTCAGTCTTGCAGGGAGGTATCCCCCAAGATCTCTCACATGGAGGAAACTTAGGAAAATGGACTTCACAGAGTTAGGAAGCGGCCAAGTAGGCGAGTAAGCGGACAGTCACATAGACCGTCGATAGATTGGAAAGCTTTCAAAGGGGTCCACTCAAGGGACATGTTGTTTGAAAAGTGAGGTCTAGCTAGGCTGCCCCCAAGATAGACGTAAAGAAATTTGTTTGAGGAAAAGACTTTCAAAGGGGATCCCTTGGGAACCCTTCAAAAGGAAAGGGGTCCACTCAAGGGATGCATAGTTCAAAAGCATATGTTTCCTTTCTTAGATCGATCCATCATCAAGGGATCCTTTTGAAAGATGTTCACTTCATCAAGGAATTCAAAAGGAAGAATATGCTCCCCATATGAGGGGAAGGTCAAAGTTGTTCCCGCTTTAGAGGAAGGCTTCCAAGTCCTTTCTTTACGAACTTGTGATGAAGGAAACACATTCTGTTAGGGTTCCAAGTAGAGAATGCGATTCCGAAGAAAGGTTTGTGAAGATCTTCGAGAAAAGATTCATTAGCAACAAATGTGTTTTCTAAAAATTGAAATATTGAAGAAAGAATGTTGTCACACATGAGAGGGACAACTCAAGCAAAGGAGGGATAAAGATAAAGAGAAAGAAAAAGAGAGAAAACATCACTAGCAAAGGGCACAGGGGGATCTAGTTTAGTGGGGTCAGATATGTCCAAACTCATATAAATAATAGGTAATCATGGTGCAAGGTGAAAGATCATCAATCCCCAACTAGATCAGGAAGAATACATAGAAAACAAAGTAAAAATAAAAAATTGGGCCAACATGGAAGGGAAGCCTAAATACCCCCAACACTTTGCATTGTCCCCAATTTATTGAAAATCAAGCACAAACATGGAAGAATGATGTTACAAATAGAGGAAGGTTCACGAAATAAGAAACCACGCCTGTATCCAAGCACCAACAGGGGTGACGAGGGTCATCCAGGAACACATAGTATGATCATGGGGGAACACATCACAAAACACACACACACACAAGATCAAGAAGGGTCCTCCTCCTAACACAGATTAACCAAGAGGTCATCCACTTCCCACTCTAGGTCATCATAGGGGGAAGGAGGACAAGCCTACAGTGGTGGGATGTTAAGAGGAGTGTCTGACCCTCCCACAACAAGGGCTAAGGAAGAGGGCCCCTCGAGGTCCTCTCCACCGAGCTCTTGTGGAGCAAGGGTCAACAATTTTGTGAAGATCGCTAACAAGGCCAAGAATTCATCCATAGAGTTAAACATGCACCCCATGGGAGTGCCATGTTTAAATTCAGTGGATAGGGTAGGCTGCACCCAAGATTCACCGCTAGGCTTTCCGAATGATTTGAGAGCGGTGACGAACTCAGGGGAAGCCGAGAACGGTTCCATCACTAGGATAAAACAAGTCAACACAGGGCCACCTTGTAGAGAAGGCGGGCTCCTCCTATGTCCTTTGTTGCTAGAAGGACCACACTCCACATTTTTCTTCATCAAAGGAGATGAAATCCCCATAGATGAGGCTATAGGTGTGGAGGAAGAGGAGGAAAGAACAACAGTAGATAGAAATCAAGGTATTAGTCATATCCATGGGTTTCAGGAAAGGATGGATGTCCATAATGGACATCAACAAAGGTAGCTCCACTGAAGGAGCGATGAAAACCCATACCCCCTTGGGGTTAGGCACATTCATACTCGTAGTGGAAGTTGAAAGCAGTGCAAAACTAGACTAAAGAGAAGCAGAAGGAAGAGAAGAGGGCGACACTACAGGAGGCCTTGAAGCAGGGGAAGTCGTCTCTTCCTCCTTCCTTTGTGAGGTGACCTACTTAGCCAAGAGATCTTTTCAATGATGTTTGCGCTTATGCGTAAGGAAATTTATTTGACTCTTTGAGCTTGAGGCCAGAGGCTGTGAAGGAATAAAAGGCTCCTACTCAACCATGGGAACATCCACTACAACCATTTCTAGTGGAGGAACAGATTCCTGGATGAGAGCAGGAGGAATAGGTTGAGGAACAATGAGCAAAGTTGGCTCAAGAGCCTCAGCAGCGGGCCTCTTCCTGTTCACTGCTTTGGGGGTAGGAGCGGTAGGAGACCACAGAGGTTGAGACAAAGAGGACACTCCTCGGGAGACCTTCTTCCTGTTATACCGAATGGGTCTAGGCTCCGTCGACAGAACAAGAAGTTTGAATGCAGGACACTTAGGCTTTTGCCAAGTGGGCACCATAGGATTCTCTTGCAGATGAGGAGCAGAACTTGATGGTACCACAACAAAGCGAGAAGAAGTGTCAGAATAACCAGTGAAAGTGGAAGAAGGAGGATCTCGGGACCGCTTCTCTTCTTCCTTCTTTTGTGCCTTAGCAACATCACTGTCAGCTTTTAAACAAGTCCTATGTCAAACAACATAAGGCGAGGGAGGGTACCTCACTTTCAGCCTTAGGCACTCTTTCATATAATTTTGATATGTTCGGTGCAGAAGGTCCATCCTAGTTGGAAGAGGACCAACGGGTGCAAGCCAAGAGTATTCCAATGAGTAGCTACCACGAGCAACTGGTGGTCTATAACCAGTGTCATGGATTATGTGTACAAAACCCCCATGGAAAAATTTTAAACACCTATGCATGACTGAGGGTACTAAATTCATCACCACCAACCAAGGGATACCCAATTTCACCCTAAAGAGATCAGAACCAGGGATGATGTCAAACAAGAGTTTCATAGATTTAGTTCCAACTAGGACCGACAAAAAAATACTACCCAAAGGGGGCATAGAAAGTCCATCATGTGTGTGGATGGTGCTCACAAGAGCATCGTACCCATCTTTATGTAAGAAATTGATCAACATAATCTCCAAGGTTATTATGTTTACTTGTGATGTCAGATCAATGAGAACACTCGCCACGATATTTCCATTGATCTGTGCGGGGATATAAAGAGGAGAATGCTTCCTTGTTAAAGCCCATCGACAAGCCCTATGAAGTGAAGGTTATACTAGTACCACTTTCCACAGGCTACATAGAGGGGATGGGTTGATGCAAGGAGGCCATTACACACACTAGACAATACTTTCACAGAGTCCCTAAAGGTCAAAGGATAGGACAGTGACCCAATTAAGGTTTCATCATGCAACACCTTCAAAAACTTCCAACTACGTTAACTAGGGATCACAGGTCAGGTTGTAAGGTGACAACCTTGCAATACTCACACCTACAACATTCCTAGAGTATGAGGAAAGGAATTGCCAGTATCGCAAAATGGAGCCAAAATGGTTCATGTTGGGTTCACCAAAAATTTAAGAGAGGGGGACCACCATGTGCAAGGCCCCAAGTCATAGAGGGCCAAGATGTGGAAGGATGTCGTAACTTACCTCAGCTTAATGGGGTGTTAGGATATGCGAGACAAGAATGATGAGGACTATGAGGTCCTTCAACCACTTTATAGAACCGAAATGCAAAATTGGGCTAGGTGAGCCTACTTTTTGGTTTAACACTACGCCTCAGGAAGCTCTCTTCCCAAGGATGAAAGAGCAGTCCTTGGATGACAATGTGGCACGTTGGTGTCTCTATAGTGCGTTGGCGTCCATACGACTAGACAACTATAGAGATAGGATTAAACCTAAGAAAACAAGCTAAAGGCCCAACTAACTACTACTAAAGGTCCAAAATAATGTGATTAAGTAAATGAAATACTCTCTAATGTCATAAAGTAAAAATACAAGAGTTAAGGTGGCAAGAGGGATCTCACAAAGAAACTCATTCGCCAACTAGCTCCTCGAAAGCATGTTCACCTACACACAAAGAGGAGGAAAATGTTGGGTGGTTGTATAGGGGCTTGCCTTAGTCACACCCCCGTTTAGGTGTTTCCACCTCCACAGACAACCAAGAAAGAGAGTATGATAAAGAAAGTAATATAATGAAAAGCACCAAAAACACTACAAAACAATAAGTGTGCTTACTCAACCAAGTGATAGAGGAGAGGAAAGGGATGCTTACCACCTCCACCAAGAGAACTCAAGGCTACTTGGGGGATAAAATGAGAGTACTCGAGCCTCTACTACAATGGTGTTGTCCCCAACTTGCTCTACCAAAGTGATGGAGTGAAGTTGTTGTTGTAATGAAGTGCTTGAAATACTTTGAGTGAGTGTAAGAGTGTGAAAGCAAGCTTGTGAATGAAGTGAAGAAGTTCCATTGAATGCTTAGAGGATGTGAAGAAGATGAAATTCTTGTTGAAGGAGTGAATTTGAAGGAGAGAGTGAAGAAAATGACAATATTCAAGTTGGTCAGCTGGAGAGGGCGTTACAACTTGAATCACAATGAGAAGTGTAACACCTTTGCAGGTTCAGTCACAAGAATCTTCTAGGGATGTAAGCACACTACGTGGATGTCTGTGTGTTGTGCGTGCATTCCCAACAAAAATGCCTCCACTGACGCTCAAAATAGGTGCCAAGTGGGACAAAAGCAACAGGCTTATGTGTAATTAAGCATCCAAACTTGGTTTTCTAAAGTGGAGAAAGGTAATAGGGGAATTTTCATAAGGGGTGCAAATTCACTCCTATACATTGACTAACTAAATAAATTTCATTTATTTAATAAGGTCTTGAAACCCTATTTATGCTATTAATTAAATAATATGACATTATTTAATTAATTCAGATTTTATCATTTTAACCAATTAAATAAATTTCATTTATTTAATAAAGTCCTAATCTAACATTATTCATCCTGATTAGTTAAATAACACCAATTATTTAATTATGTCACTAATCCACTTTATTCCCCTAAGTCGATTAAATTATTAAATCATAATAATTTAATTACCTCACTTTCCCTCCAGATTTGAATAAATTATTGAAGACATCATAAAAAATCAAATCAAACAAATGCAAATTTGTTTACAAAATTCAAACTTGATTGTCACGTTCAACTTTAAAATGAATCAATTAATCATTCTCAACCACTTTCTTGATTGGGTAAATTATGATCCCCTGATTCCTCAATCTATATTCTTGACTAATCAATCTATATTCTTGATTGATCAATCTATCCCTGACTGATCAATCTATATTCCTGACTAATCAATCTATCTCTCAATCCCATAGATTATTCAATCTATTTCTTCAATCACACTAATTACATAATTTGTTTGCACAAATTATGCCCATCTAAATCCTCTTGACAGTTTTTGATTGTCGATTACGATATTCTACTATGTAATCTAGAGCGTTCATTTCAAATTACAAATTCTATATAACAAATCTCTCTCCTCACAAAAAAGGATTAGAGAATCAACATCATTTACACAATGACGTATTGTCGAGATCATAATCACGATTGACAATGCTTCAACACATTTCTTCGATCAACACATGCATCACATCAAAGCTTCTCACACACAACAATGGAGGCTTCATAGTGATATGAACAACCCAACATCATATGAATACACTTCAAAATAGGATGGTAACACTATTCTTTTTATGAATTCATGTATGCTTTCATCTTTTGATTTTGTTTCTTGAATTCAGTAATAGTTTAATTTCATTTCGTGAGTGAAGGAATAGATCTAGATTAGTGTTTTTGAGTTAGATTAGCCTCTATTTCATTGTATTCTCTTTTTTACACACTATTATTTTCCCACTCACACATTCTGGAACACCTGGTGGGACCTTGGTCCCCAAGACTAACAATTTTGTGAGAAAATTTTTAAGTTACAGGTCTAGAGGTGCTCTGGAAAAATCTTCATGCACATGTTCCAAGAAATTGTTGCAATTGATTTCACAAAACTGGCACACTTGACTCTGATTTTGGTGCTATTGATATTTTTTAGCACTTTTTTCTTTTGATAGAGGGTGGTTTTGATTTTTCTCAGCACCTTTTCTCTCTGACAAAGGGCACTTTTGTTGGTTTTTCTATGCTTCTGCCCTGTTAGACTTGTGTCCAAGATTTGCAAGTTGAATTCTAATTTTTAATGCTAACAGGTGTCTATTTAGAATGTGTGATAGATACTAATGGGTGTGTATGTAGGATTTGAAAGCATCATAAAAAACATTAACACTTTTCACAGGGAAAATGAACGGTCAAAGAGTTTCAAATTTTTAATACTTTTTAATTTAGAAATCCTTCATTTTGGTGCTTAAAAAGAACCCTACAAACAACACATTTTTGATTTAAGTGCTCTAAAATGAATCAATTTCAATGCTTTTTAAGTTAGGAGAATCTTCATTTGGTGCTTAAAAGGAACCCTAAAAATGACACATTTCAATTTAAGTGCTCTAAAATGAACTCTTTTGAAGCTTTCATAGTTAGATAATTTTCACTTGGTGCATAAAAAGAACAACACAAGCAAACAATTCAATTGGTGCTCTAAAAAGGTTTTTAAGTTTTCAAATGAAACACTTGGAATGTTTGATTTTATTTTTGTTGACCATAATGATTTTCTTTTGTTGACACACACTTGAATTTATTTTATTGACCAAGTAATACCAGGATCTAGGAACACTCAAATTTTGGGCTTAAAAATAAACAAATCATTATTTTTTTTTGCACCTTTGCTATGGTATTGACTGATATCTAGAACACTTCCATTAGATGCTTTTAAAAAAAATAACCATTGATATCTTATTCACACTTTTTTTGGGGATAGCACCACTTGAGGCACTTAAAAATAATCAAATTGCTATGAATTGTATTTTGTGCATTTTGTGTTTGGCAAGCTAGGTGTTTTTCTTCTCCCCTCACACCTTTTGGTGATCTTGGGGGAAAAAATTTTGAGCTTCACATGTTTATTTACATACCTTTTAGAGGGCCTACCTTTTGAGACACATCCTGCATTAGAGAACTCAAAGGTGACCCAAGTGGCACTCTCATTTTGGATTGCTATATAAATTATTGTGAGTGTGAGGAAAGTTCTCACCCACTAGGTGATGTTCTATACTGACATCAGTCTCCCCCAGTATCTGTGTGATACGTAAAAACCCACAAGGGTTGGAAGGCCTCTTAATTGAGTAAAACACTACATGTATAGACATCTAAAACTAGTAATCCCAAAATGTTACTAAGAGCCAAATGTTTGTAGAAGCTACCCCTTTTATCCAAATCATACTTTGAAGTGGTACATCAAAATTTACTTCCGAGAATTTATTTACCAAGTCCAACTTATGGTTGAGCATACAAAGACTCTCCATTTGTTGCATGTAAAATCATCCCTTCAGGGCATGAGGTAATCCCACCTAGGAAGAAGTGCCTATCCCTAGGGTGTGCTTTTTCTTTCATAGAAATTTCCAAAATCTATTCAAAACATAAAACAGTGTGCTTGAATCTAAAATGAACATATCAAAACAAACACTAAACATGATGGTTGAATCACAAATCCTTTGACTTAGTGTATGATTTTAAAAGAATCCCTATATTTTCACTCATTAAGGGTCTCCTTAAAGGTTTCTAAATATTCAAGCTTTAATTTTAGGCTACATTAGCTCAAAGTCAACATTGGAAACTATGGCTTGGGTATTGTGATTTCACAACTTAAAGCCATAGACATACAGTTCACACAAGTACATGCTTTTTGAGTCAATCAAAGTTGTTTTATCACTTGCCACATCTGGAAAAATATCAAAACATCCAAAAAACTGCAAGAAAACATCAACGCTATTGCCAAAATACTGAAGCTAGAAAACCAATTTACACAAAGGCCGCTTTTGCTACTGTTTCTAGCACACTTGATCAACAATTGGTGGCACTTGCCAGAAAATGCTCACTTTTGCTCTCTATCCCATAAACTTCACTGATGAAAATTAGTTGCATTTTTTTATAGAATATGTGTACTAATTGATACAAAACCAGTGCACTTGCTCCTTTTATGCTCGCATTTGCTTCTCAAAAACTAGCGCACTTGCTAAAAGTTTGCTTGCCATTGCCAAAAAAGTTCACTTTTCATTGAGAAAATCACCACAGTTGACAAAAAACATATAGAGGCTGTACTTGACATTTCTATGCGCACCTGCTCTCCAAAATTCAACAAACTTGACAATAGTCTGGTCACAGTTGAAAAACTTGGTCACTTTTGTTCACAGTTTACTGCTTTTGCTCAGAAACCATTGCTATTGCTCTATCCTGCTGACAATCAGGAAAAATGAACCAAAGTTGCTTACAAGATCTTTGTTAGAATAAAAAATTGAAAACCCAGATAAGTCATATAGTCCCTCAATCCACTCTCAACATACCAGCCTAATTTTGGAAATAAAAATCAAAATGAACAAACCTAGATTATTCCCTCACTCACACTTCTAAGATATCAACAATTACTTGAACCTCACAAATAGTTCAAGTGAGCTTTTCTGCAACATATCCTCTAGAAGAAGAAGTGAGATATCAATCTAGGCCTTTTAGAATTTTGAGATCCAAGAATAGTGTCACCCCAAAATAGCACTCAAACCTTAGGGTCTTGAGATTCATAACAAAACATATCAAAAACATCCACACCTTCACTATATGACCATTTGGTGACCAGTTGCTCTAGTTCAACAACTAAACCTTATAGCACCAATCCTCCAACCAAGTCTAACACATATTGAAGGTGAACAAACTAGTATCATTAACATTTTAAGGACCTTCATATTTGAGAAGAATGAAACACCCAACTAGTGGAGAAACACAACAAACATCTTAGATAAAGAGGAAGAGAAAGCAAACCTAGCAGCAAGAAGACATGTTTTACCACCTCCTGCATGGAAATAGGTATCCATTATTCATGATCTCTGGCAAGAGCAAAATACTTAAGCAGAAATCCATATTTTGACTTTCAAAGAACCGTCCTACTCTAAAGTTTTCCAAAGGGTACATCTTGAGAATATATCATACCCATCAAAATCAACTAGAACATTTCTCTCTACACTTTTCAATGGGCCAAGCACCCTTAGATATTCAATAGAAAATTCAAAAACAAAAGCAACTTTCATTTTCCTTAAAAACCAAAAAAATCCAAAAATAAAAGCATTTTTCATTCCATAGTTAGGAGTCACAAAAATGTTCACAAAATATTGGCAGTTGTTTATGACATCTACAAGATCACAACATAGGAAGAACATGGAAGTGAACAAAAACAATGTTGTATCCCACCAACAAACACCACAAATGATAAAGGTGGACCGTGGGGCTATAAACCAAGTGAACTTGAAACACCTCAAAAGAGACCCACATATAAGGACACATTTAGTGAAGAAGAGATAAACCAAAAATGGCAAGAGGTGATGGAATAGTCAAACTAGGACCCAGGCGGAGTAGTCATAGAAGAAGTGGATACTAATGAGGAAATAAATGATGAAGAACTGTTTCAACATTCCAACACCCCTAAGGTGCTCAGATTGATGGAAAAATTGTTGAAAAAGGATCCAAATTCTTACTTCTTCAAGTTAGCACAGAGTGGTTCTAAATTTTTAGTAGACTTCAACATGGAGGCTCTCAAAGATCCTAACCTTATTCCCTTAGGGAGTAACTCAGTTGTGAGATAGATATTTGAACCCAAGGAAATTCCAAACATGGCACTTGTATTCTTGAAAAACAATGGTCAACCACTAGAAAACCCGTTGTATGGAAAACAAACTCAAATTGAACAAGCAGCAGTGGCCCAATAATATCAATGAGGCCCATCCTAATACATACCACAAAGCAACAATCCTCCACCAGGAAAATAATTACCTCAAAACACTTTGTTTGTCGACCCTTCTCAAAACATGCATTACCATCAATAAGGTGGACCACAGGGCCCCCTTCTCAATCAATAGTACCATCAAGAAGGTGGACTATAGGGTCCCCTTTCATATCAATACCAACAACAAGGTGTGCCACAGGGTACCCTTTTGAGTTTGTCCCATCAACAAGGTAAACCAACAATGCACCATCAAGGAAACCTTCGATATAGTTCACCCCAACAATAAGGTGTGACATAGGGTACCCTTATGAGTTCATCCCATCAAAAAGGTAACTTACCAATGCACCATCAGGGAAACCTTCAATATAGTTTGTCCCAACAACAAGGTGTGCCACAAGGTACCCTTTTGAGTTCATCCCATCAGCAAGGTAACCTGCCAATGCATCACCAGGGAAACCTTCAATATAGCTCATCCCATCAACAAGGTAAACTGACAACACATCATCAGAGAAACCTTCAATATAGCTCAGCCCATCAACAAGGTAACCTACCAATGCACCATCAGGGAAACTTTCAGTATATTTCACCCCAACAACAAGGTGTGCCACATGGTACCCTTCCCAATTCGTCCTATCAACAAGGTGTCTCGTTAATGCATCATCAAGGGAACCTTCAAAAAATTGTGTCCTAATAAGGTGTGCCACATGGTACCATTCTGAATTCATCCTACCAACAAGGTGTCTCACTAATGCATCAATAGGGTAACCTTCAGTATAATTCATCCCAACAACAAGGACCTAAGCTACCCTATGTTTAGAATGGCTACCAAGGTTCAATACCCTTGTTCTATCCAACTTATGACCAAACAAATGTTGTAGGACAACAAGGCTATTACACACAAGGTTTGCAAACAAATGTACCAAAAAATGAGATGGGACTACAACTAGAGGTGATGAATCAAATAATAGCATACATGCAGGTAGGGAAAAAAAAGAAGACCTATACCCTCTAGGAAATATGTCAATTCCCATTTGATCGTTCCATCACTATGCTATCATTTCCAAAAAACTTTGAAATATCCTAGTTCGACAAGTACAAAGAGGAGATCCAATAAAGCATGTATGAGATTTTTTAGTATCATGTATGGAAGTACAAAACAACAAAGCTTACCTAATGAGGCTCTTTCCACGTAGCCTTATAGATTATGCTATCTAGTGGTTTTCTCATCTATCACCAGGAATTAAAACCTTCAATGAATTATCTAGCAAATTCATAAGCCATTTCTCATTCAACATAGAGCAAGACATCACCATCATAGATTTATCCAAGATTAAACAAATTCAAGGAGAGTCCTTTACCTCCTACCTACAGAGATGGAGGCACAAAGCTAGTTGATGCAAATAGCCCATCCCCAACAAGGAATTGGTAGATATCTTCATCTCAAATTTCCTACCCAAGATCAACTACCAACTCACTATGTTATGTCCCACAAAATTCAAAGAAACCATTGAAAAGGGATTACATATTGAAAGATCCCTCATAGAAAGAGGAGTCCTTAAACTAAATAGATCGAAAGATAGTCCCTCTAGTTCAAATGATAAACCTAAGATCTAGGCTAAGAATAAGAACGTTACAAATAATGGAGTAGTTGATACTAGGACACTATGGAATGCACAAAACAAACCTCAAAACAAACTGCAAGTTGAAAAAACAAGCTATGTTCCAAATGGTACACAAAATAACCAAATTGCCTATCCCAAGAACAATCAAGCAGTCAACCAACAAATGAATCGAGGGAAACAAAGGAAATACAATCAACCAAGGAGGTAGTTCATAGTACTAGGTGAGTCACTTAGGATAGTCATGCATAAGTTAGTATAATAACCTCATCAAACTTAATAATGATCACCAAAACTATGAGGATCCCAGCTTCATAACACCATGGTACAATGAGAAAGACTTGTGTGAATTCCACAAGATTAAAGGACACACATTAAACAATTGCATGAGACTCAAGCACCTCATCCAAGACTTGATAGACAAAGGAGAAGTGGATGTCGAACATTTCCCCAAAAACAAGGACCTTCAAATATACATAAACCCAATCCCAAACCATGCTAAAAGGAATGAAAAAGGAAAGGACCAAGATTACCACAATATTAAGTACACGTATGGTGACACATTTTTAGGAACCCTCTCACAAGTTGATGACAATAGGAAAAATATAGTGACTATACGAGGTGGAGACAACAACTGTAATGTAAATACCCATAAAGGGAGAGTTACAATATAGGGATCCCCTCCTAAACCCACAACTAAGTCATCAAATGAATACAACATTGTGGAATAGCTAAAGAAAACCCCAACTTTAATCTCAATCCTAGAACTGCTAAAACTATCACCTGCACATAGGGAGATACTGGAAAAAGCATTGGAAGCATCGGTTTCTAATGACCTCGATCCTAGTTAGTTCCAAGCCATGGTGGGAAAAATCATGGCCAACAATCATTTAGTCTTTTCCAAGAAAGATCTTCCACAAAGAACATTCCACAACCAAGCTCTCTACATAGAGGTTGGTGTTCATAAAAACATGGTCAAGCTAGTATTAATAGATAATGGTGCGGGTTTGAACATCTGTACCTTAAAATTTGTCAAACAGTTGGGGTATTCTGACAATGTGATAGAAAAAGGAAAGAGCATTACTATAAGGGCCTATGGTGACCTTGAAAGGAATTCAGAAGGGACATTCAGGCTTCCAGTGTAGATAGGATCAACCATCACAAAAAATACATGTCAAGTACTTGACCTTGATTTGCCATATAACCTCTTCCTTGGACACCCTTGGATCCATGCATTACAAGCAGTACCACCGAACTTTCACCAATGCCTAAAGTTTCCCCATGAAGGAAAAGAGGTAACATTATGTACTGATCTTGAATCCTTTCATTTTTTTGTAAAGATGGAGAAGTATAATAAAATCCAACACATACCTAGCAATGAAATAGCCTTCCACTCATTCTCATATGTTGACCCTTCCACGCTACCATCGACCTCAATCAAGACCACATCAAGTGAGCAATAAAAAATGGAAACTAAGGTCCAAGTACTGGATAGGGGTATGGGAATTACCACTTAGACCAAGCATTCTGCATTGGTATGCTTCCACCAACACCCAAAGTCTATGGAGGTATGAAAGAGATCAAGTATGCTCAGACAGTGCAAATGATAGTCAAACCCACAATCTTCACCAAGTGGGGGGACATGAAGGATGAAGAAATATTCAAAGAGGAACTCTCATCCATGATTTACGAGGAACAAAAAGAACTAGAAAAGCCACAACCCATTCTAATTGATCCTAACAGTAGAGGTTATCAATTAGCTAAACAAATGGGATATCAAGGAATAGGTGTCCTTGGGCTACACAAACAAGGCCAATGGGAGCCCATCATAGTGGAACAAAGAAAGAAAAATATGGGACTAGGTTATGAGCCAAAATATTTGATTACTCCTGGTAGCATTAAGGCACTAGATATCTACCATATCATGGACAATGATTTACCTATCAAATACTTATTTGATAACTTTAGCATTGATAGGTTCCCTCTCCAATATATCAAAACCATTCCCAATATCTATTATCATTCTAGAATGAACTCTAATGAATATGAATCGGATTATCCTTCCTTTATCATTGGATATGGTTCCCCCACTTCTAGTAATGATGACCTAGATACCCAATGGGAAAAGGATACTAGATCTATACTAACCATTTCAGAAACCTCTATAAGTTTTGCGGATAATGATGATATACTACCACTCTGCTATCCACAATTGATAGATTGGGATCAACAAAAACATACACCTATTCTAGTTCAATTCTAGAATGATGAGGAAATCATAGAGTTCATGGGACTTTGAATAGACATACTAGTAGGAGATCACAAAGCAGGGTTCATCATGGAACTTGAATAGGATGCATACTTCGGTGGAGAGATTAAATCTTCTAGTCACAAAAATGAAAGAGAAAACATAAAAATAAAAATGTGATCCCCTAGAGGATACCACAGTGTGGCTCTATCAAATCCTGAAAACAAGAAAATAAAGTACGCATTTGAAGGTGAAAACCTTCTCGAGGCACCTGAGGATGGAGGGTTCAATCTCCCCATATCAGAATATCAAGAAAGATGAACGCTCCTAGTAGAAGAAGCAGAGTCCATAAATGTTGGAATGGTAGAAAACCCAAAGATAACATACCATGCAACGTCACTTTATCCTGAAAAGAAAGAAAACTTCACGACATTCATCAATGACTGAAAAGTAAACTTTACGTGGACCTATGCAGATATACCTAGACTAGATCCCTAGCACTAGTGGTACATCATTTGGTCATCTCCCTTGGAGAAAAGCCTATCAAGAAAAAACTCAGAAAAATGCATCCTCAAAGAGCATTATTGGTAAAGGTAGAACTAAAGAAGTTACTAGATGTGGGTTTCATTAGACCCATTAATTATCCAAAATGGATATAAAATCTAGTACCAATGTCAAAGCCTACTAGGGGCATAAGGATCTACACAAAATTTAGATACCTAAACAAAGATTTCCCAAAGGATGACTTCCCCCTTCCCAATATTAACATGATCGTGGATCTAATAATAGGGCATGAGATGCTATCCTTAATGTATGGTTTCTCTAGATATAACTAGATAAAAATCTCTCTAGATGATCAACACAAAACAAAATTTACTTGTGCTTGGAGACTTTTTGCTGGAATGTAATGCCATTTGGTCTAAAGAATATAGGAGCAACATATCAAAGGGAAATGACAACCATCTTCCATGATATGCTACATACAATCATGGAAGAATATGTGGACGAAATTCTAGAAAAGTTAGTCAAAAGGGAAGATCACTTGACCAATCTTGCAAAGGTGTTTGATTGGCTTGAGGAATATAATTTGAGACTCAACCCTAAGAAGTGTTTGTTCAGAGTAACATCCGAGAAATGTTAGGGTACATAGTGTCAAGAAGGGGGATTGAAGTGGATCCTACAAAAGTAAAAGCTATTCTAAATATTCCTCCACCAAAGATATTGAAACAACTGAGGAGTTTACAAGGGAAGCTACAATCTATCAGGCGATTTATCACACAATTGGTAGAAAAATGTCACCCTTTCATTCATCTCATACACAAGGAAATCACCTTCAAGTGGGATGGGAGATGTGACCAAGCATTCTAGAAAGTCAAGGAGTACCTACTTACTCCTCTTGTACTCACTCCACCTATTCAAGACAAGGAAATGGTACTCTATGTGTCTACCACACAAGCAACATTGGGAGCTCTCCTAGCATAGCTAGATGATGATAACAAAGAAAGAGTGGTCTACTATATTATCCAAACACTAGTAGGCAGGGAACTAAACTACTTGCCCATAGAAAGATCATGTCTCTTAGTCGTATTTGTGACACAAAAGTTGAGACACTACATCTTAAACAAGAAGGTAAAGTTGATTTCAAAAGTAGACCCACTAAAGTACCTACTAGAAAAAGCAGCCCTAACATGCCGAATTTCCAAATGGGTGATGATCCTGAGTGAATTTGATATAGAGTATGTGGATAGAAGAGCCATGAAGGGAAAAATGATAGAAAACCAGCTGGCTGAAGTACCCATAGATGGCCACAAGCCTCTCATAGTGGAATTTCCAGATGAAAGTATATTGAAGACAAAACAGATAGGCCATTGGACTCTATAATTTGATGGGTCCCACACTCAACATGGCTCTGGAGTAGGTATTCTATTTATTACACCACAAGGCATATACGATCGATTTCCCATGCACAGACAATATCTTAGAGTATGAAGCTTTAATCACAGGGCTAAAAATGGCTATTGAATGGAGAATAAAAGAGCTACATGTCTTTGAAGACTCTTATCTAGTGATTAGACAGGTGAAAGATGAATACCAAAAAAAAGATGACAAGCTGATGCTGTATAAAAGGATGGTGGATAACTTCAAGGAATATTTTGTCATAATAACTATTGAAATGATGGATGCACAATGTCCCTGAAGCTGCAGCCTTCAAGAGGACCCCCAAGAAGAAATTCAACCACACAGAAAGTGTTGCAACTAAGGAAATGCAAATGGAGATTTCTATTGATCTAGAATATGAGATGATTACAAATGTACAAATGTATTGAATATATAGGAATGAGAGAGATGCAAGATGTAATATGATGTTGTCATGTGTCATGATCTAACAAGATGTGACATGTGAACCCTACCTAGGAAATGATAAAAGATTGAGATAAGTTCTAGAAGGACAACTCATCTTCTAGAAGGAATCTTATCCCAACAAACATGGAAGGGGGAATTACCCCATTATTTATGATTTATCTAATAATGCAACCTAGGACTTAATTAAATAAATGCAAGACCTAAGTTAACTTATGCTAGTGTAATAATTAATTAATTACACTAACACCCCCCATAAGTGCAACTTAGGGAGGAAATGCAATGATGATGATGATGATGATGATGATGATGGGTCCCAGCTACACGATGGCCATTTTAGGTACCCATTTACATATGAGAATGAAAAATGTAAAAAATCTCCCACAAACAGAGAAAAGGGGAAAACCCAATGGGAAGAAAACCCCTCTCCAAAAAGGAGATGAAAATGCAGTAAAAAAAGAAAGGATGGGAAGGATGGCGGACTCCCAAATACTCCCCAAGGACACCATCCATCTCATGGATACAATACAATCAATGCCCCCCCATAGGGAGGAAAGAGAGAGACTATATAGCCCCCCCAAAATATGTGATCACCTGCAAAAATAGTAAGTGTCTGAAGACAAAACATGATCCAATGTCGACAAACAACTTGTCTCACTTTTGGAAGAAACAAAACCAAGTGCAAGTGTAGAGATGCTTCCCATTCTAGATAGGAATTGAAGGAAGGTAGGATGAATATGGATGATGATGTCTCCGAAAATTGCTCAAATTTCTCCTTTCCTGATGAAGATGCCACAATCAACTCAGATGCATACCTAATCAATGAAGAAGGTGACAAACCAGGACGATGCAGAAACTGATGCTGAACAAGATCCAAAGATGGTGATGCAATGAATGTGATGGAGACTATATTTCCCCCCCAGAATGAAGTGTCCTCAAAACCACTGAAAGAATTCTAAAGTAACAAATGTGTCCAAACCACATGTCTCCCATTAGGAAGAAGAAAATCCAATGGTAGATGCTGAAGAAACTCCAAATCTTGAATGAAATGTGAGGGAAGAAGTCTCATATATGAAATCTCTGAAGAGAAAACAAGTGCCTCCAAGATAGTCTTTGGATCCTCAATAAAGGTAGAAACAAAAGGATGAGGAAACTCAAGAAAACTCTCCAAAGTAGAGTCTAAATAGAGGAGTGATATCCCCTCAAGAATTTCCTCCAAACCTATAGAAGTAGCCAAGTAAGTGATACCTGAAACAAAGCCATCTTGTGATGCAATTCTGGAAAATTGAATGTGTCTTGATGAATGATGATGTAAGCCTCAATCAATGAATCTGAACAAGGAATCACTGAATGTGAAGGGATACCAACTATCTCTAATGGAGAAGAAGCATCTAAATAAACCTTGTCAACCTCTTCAGAAGATTCAAGGAAATCGACCTCCTGCACAACAATATCATCATGGGGTAATTGATATGAGGAATGAAATTCTAATCATGACCATCACAGAATGGTGGAGTATCTTGATCTCCATATATCTCCCAAAGCTTAGTTGAAAGGATGTGAGGAAAATCACAATGATCAATAGAATCCAAAACATCACAATCAACTTGCATTGAAATGATCTCCAAAATAGTGTATCTTCTGCACTCCAAGCAAGTTCATGAATACCTTCACTTGGATGGGGAACTATACCATATAGATGTGGAAATAAATCAAGTGATTGGATATGGTGTATGAACCCATCCCACCATTGTTTATAGTTACCCTTGTGCAACATAGTCATAGAAGGAATATATGTAAGCCCCATAATGTACTATCAAATTTATCCAAAAAAAAAGATAATGAACTTCAACAAAAAATAGAAACTTCCAAGGATGATGTACAATTGAAGTGATGCCACCCAAATCAAAAAACCTTTTCCCAAGCTTCGGGATATCCAAGTTATTGAGCAAATGCACCAAATTGAAAAAATCAATGCAAGAGTACCTAGAGCTAAAACTGATCAAGGTAAATGGACCAATGAAAAATCCTCTAAATTACCTTCCTGATGTTGCTGGAATCACCGAAATCTGACAATCTGATGAGAAAATATGAGCCTTTAAGTCCAAACTAGGGTTTTGACTTCAGTTGACTGTATAATTTTAAAATAGAAAAATTGTATAGAATGGATGTCACCACTGGAAAGTAGAGGAAATTCTCTTTCCGACGGTATCTCGTTTGCTGAATTTTGATACCGTGGGTGAAAGTTATGAGAAAATAAAAACAAGGCCTAGATTAGGCACTTTGCAGGCTAATTAGGGGAAAAAATCAAGCCCCTGTGCGTTGGCTCCTGGTCGCTGATATGACCTTAGTGCTAAATGTGGCAAAAAAAAAATGCTCCACCAGCCCTAGTTGTGGCGGGGTTGAGTTGTGGGTGTAGGAAAGAGTGGCACCTCCCTTAGCTGGCGGAGCCTGTCGGAGCACCCAATGTGTGATATGACCTTAGGCCAGAGCCTTTGCCAGTGGAAGGATGAGTGGCAGTCGTTGGAAGGGTAGGTTGAACTGCTAGTTGATAGGGCTGATGATAAACAATGGACGTCAGCTGATAGGGCAAGAATAATGTCGACGATGTGTCCGGTGAGGAACGGTCAACGTGCAATGAAGGGACGACGTCCAAGTGGGCCCACAAAGGTGGCCAGAGCTTGTACAATATCTGTAGATAATTAATGGGGCCGATCGAAATATTTGATGGATTTTTTAATATTGCAAAGAATGCAATTAAAAAATCAATGATTTATAAACATTTTATGTCATTTGATATAAAAATCAAACCCAAATAAAAGATTATCTGCAAGAAAAAAACTAATGAATTTTTTTTATGTGTTGTCGATAGATTTACCAAATCAAATCAAACCCTATGAATAATAATATGTCGACCGGTGATATATTTTAGAGCCGATAGAGGATAAATCATGCCGACAGGTAGCCAGTTGCTCTGGATTATTTTTCTTCAACTATAGAAAATACCCAAAAATATTTTTTTTTGCCAAAATGATAGAAATAAGCTTGATTTTTTGAAAAAGCAAAATGGCCTACGACTACTTTTTTTTTCCTTAGAGGACAACAGACCAAGGTGATTTTTTACTGCAAATTGTACGGATCATACGATTGATTTTGAAACCCAAATACCTTTGATGGCTCTCAGGTTGATGAATCCAATTTTGATGATTGAACAAGTGATCCTAGGGTTTTGAGGCCTTCTAAAGACAATGTAAAGCTCAGATCTGGCTCAAACTGCTTCAGAAATCAGCTTGGTCCCCGGGTAGAGTCAAGTAGCCTGCGATGGAAACCTTCAAGCCTGGAAAAATCTCTCTAGCCCAACTTTCTTGATCCTGGGATGAACTCTCAAGGGAATGGCTCTGATACAATGTTGAAATGATGGATGCACAATGTCCCTGAAGCTGCAACCGTCAAGAGGACCTCCAAGAAGAAATTCAACCACACAGAAAGTGTTACAACTAAGGGCATGCAAATGGAGATTGTTATTGATCTAGAATATGAGATGATTACAAATGTACAAATTTCTTGAATATATAGGCATGAGAGAGATGCAAGATGTAATATGATGTTGTCATGTGCCATGATCTAACAACATGTGACAACATGTGAACCCTACCTAGGAAATGATAAAAGATTGAGATAAGTTCTACAAGGACAACTCATCTTCTAGAAGGAATCTTATCCCAAAAAACATGTAAGGGGGAATTACCCCATTATTTATGATTTATCTAATAATGCAACCTAGGACTTAATTAAATAAATGCAAGACCTAAGTTAACTTATGCTAGTGTAATAATTAATTAATTACACTAACAATAACCTTTGAAAAAGTTTCTTGGATCAATAAAAAATTTGTCGATGCAATGGAAACAATAGGCTCACTTCTTGATATTCCACAAAATGTTCCTAAGTATGAGTTCCTCGTGGAACAAATACTGATACCTGCATTCAACATCCCAAAATTAGAACTGGTATGTGTTGTTGTTGGTCCTAACTCCCCATGGTACCAAGATACATTCTACTACATCCAACACAGTATCATACCACTTGACCTAATGACCACTCAAAAGAAAACCTTCACCTGTAGAACTTCCTGCTTTATGATCCTAGGAGATACCCTATACCATCATAGTCTATATGGTATGTTACTCTAGTTTCTTAATGCAAAATAAGCACAAACGACCTTACAAGAGGTACATGGAGGCATTTGTGGGTCCCACTCTAGCGGACTTAACCGAGTCCAAAAACTACTCAGAATGGGGTATTATTGGCCCTCCATGGAATAGGAATGCATTCAGTATTCTAGAAAGTACTGTTAATGCCAATAGTATAGTGACCTTATTCATGTACCAACACAGGAGTTGAGACCCATCACAACACCATGGACTTTCTCACTATGGGGATTAGATCTGGTAGGTAAGATTTCATCCGCTTCATCTAATGGGAACAAGTTTATTATCATATCAAAAAAGTATTTCACTATGGATAGAGGCAATTCCATTGACCTACATCATCGAAAAATAGATATCAAAGTTCATTTTGAATTATCTAATTTGTAGGTATGGAATTCCCTAAACAATCATAACAGACAATGGAACCCCATTCAAAAATCAAGATGTCCAAGAACTTTTCTCCCAATTTTCTATCTAGCATAGATTCTCCATGCCCTATTACCCCCAAGGAAATAGTTAGGATGAAGCATCTAATAAAACCATACTGAAAATACTAAAAAATATTGTTAATGAAGCTGGTCGTGATTGGAATTTGCAGCTAAACCCAACCCTATGGGCTTATCAAACTAGTATCTGAACATCTATAGGTTCCACACCATTTTCCTTGCTCTACAGATAAGAGGTTGTCTTACCTATCGAGGTTGAAATCCCCTCATTGTGAATCTCAATGAAAGGCATGGTTAGCAACAAAGAATATCAGGTATCCAGGCTAAATGAATTGGAGCTCCTAGATGAAGCTCAAATGAAGCTATGATAAAAAAAAAAGGAAAAGAACTTTCAAGTTGGTGACCTATTCCTCAAAGAGAACCAGAAGGTACAACTGAATTAGGATGGAAAAGGATAATTTGAACCCAACTAGTTAGGCCCATTTATCATCACAACAAGCTATGGTTTAGGAGCATATCAGTTGGCTACCCCTAAATGAGAACCCTTAGATCAACCGCTGAACAACAACCATCTCAAGAAGTTCTACACATGAAGCATGTAAGAATACCCTAGGCAAAAGGGTAAAAATCCCAAAAATAAGAAAAGATAAAAAATACAAAAAAATCAAAAAGAAAGAAAAATAGTAAAGAGAAATAAAACATTCCTTGAGTGAAAACCACTTTGTGGCACTCCTAGAACATGTACCATAGTGAAAACCTAGAAAACATGCACTATGTTTTAATAAGACTTGCACCATTATCTATCGATACTATCAAAGCATTCACCCATTCATTCCATAATAAAACATGTATCCAACCATTGCTTGTTATTGATTAAGGAAAGTAGGCTTGTCTCCAACTGGGGGAAACTTCCCGAAGATGGTCATGGATTAGATCTTTGTGCATCCTATCATGGTCAAAAACAAAAAAATAAAAAACATCCAAAACACAACAATATCAAAAACATTTGAAAAACAACAAAAACAAAAAAACATTTGAAAAACAAAAAAAAATAAAAAACATCCAAAAAACAACAAAATAAAAAACATTTGAAAAAACAACAAGAAACAAAAACATTTGAAAACATCGAAAATGAAACAACATCATTGGATTATTCCCTCACTCAAACAGTCTAAGATATCAACATTTGCTTGAACCTCACAACTAGTTCAAGTAGATTTCTTGCAACATATCCCTTGGAAACATAAGTGGAATATCAAGCCAAGTTAACAATGTTGTTTGAAATTACAAAAACAAGTTTATGCTTTGAGTCAACTGGTTGAACTATGTGGTCTCTATGTGTACAATGTAGGCAAGACTTATTAGCCCTCGAGGCCATAGGTCAGTCCCCTTAGGTTTCTATCATGCTTTATTTCAACTTAGTCAAAATTATAAAATCCAAAAATATTCACAAAATAGAAAAGGTCAAAAACATTCAAACCAAGCAAACTATGAGCCTCTGCATGTATAACGTAGGCAAGGCTTATCTTTGATGAGTTCCCGAGGCCTTAGGTTAGTCCCCTGAAAACAACAAAAACATCATAAAACTTAGAAAATCAAAAAAAGATCCTAACCCCATCATCCAAATCTACAATAAACTTTTCACCCATAATAAATAAATCATTGCACTCACCCTTTAACAAAAAAAAAGAAGAGCAAACAACAAGAAGCTAGAAATTTCAAGCAAAACAATCACAAAAATTTTTATTGCAAAACAGACAGAAACAATGCTAAAGTACTGTCTACCTATCTTTTGACAAGTCACCAACAACATCCTGAGATATGCCTTAATGGATCCGTTCCTACAATAGACATGATCGAAACCGAATAATATCCCCACCCCAAATAGATATGACAAGTGATCCTACAACTTTATTTTTATCTTTTTATAGTCTTATCTTTATGATTTATTTTATTGACTCATTCCCACAATCTCTCGAGGATTTTCATAAGGATTTAGAGAAGAAGGAATGAGGGAAATTGAGCATCATTTCAATTTGTTGTATGTAAGATTTTTTTGTAATTTTACCATGGCGAATACTTGCTTTATTGAGTGTATGGAAGATTTTTTGAAATAGTTCATGAAGTAGGTACATGCTAGGTATCCTATACCTCTCTATGTAACTGGTCTAAAAAGTTTTAACACAACCAAACTATATACTTTAAACAATTTTCATATGTCTAGTATGAGCAAGAATATTCTTTGTATGTCGAGTCAAAGTCCATGCAATGGATACAAAGTCACCTTGGTCATTAATAACCTGGTGCATCATATCTTTTTGCTACATCAAACAGGGTTGTTCAAATTACGAAGCCTCCAATAAAAGCAAAAGCAACACATCAACAACTAACAACATCAAATTTCTATCCATAATAAAATATTTCTTCTAAATAGCATCCGTCCTGCATCACAATATCATTAGTACCATATCCATCCTGCATCCACAATGTCATTAATACATATCATGATGATAATAAATCAATAAAAACATCATGTATAATGTATAAGGCATAGATCCATCATATATAAAAAATGATATATTAATCATCCATAATAAAATATCATATGATATAAAATATGATCCATCCATCCACATCATATGCATACATCAAAAAAGTACAAAAAACATATATCTTCATTTCAAAATCCGATGTTTCCTTCTTATCACAAACTTTCTTCTTGCTTTAAAAGCTTAATTAAATATTTCATTAATTAAGAAAAAACTAAAATATCATCCACAAATAAACAATTGAATTCTTTAATTCTATTATTTATCATGAATCTTTTAAAGAAAGATGATTTTATTCTTATCTTTTTCTTTTCTATAAAAATGGAAAATCTTGTTTTCGTGTTTTCTTTCTATCTTTTTCTCTTCAGTCTCATCTATCTTCAGCCGTTTGATCTGTCAAGAATTATCATAGCCATTGATCATATCAGCCAATCAGAAGCTTTCAGAAAATATACAAATACAACCTCTCACAATTCATTTAGGGGGTTGATTCTTAAGTATCCTCACTCTGTCAAAATTATTCTAGAATCTTCCATCTTTCATCCATCATTCTCCTTTTTTGAATCTTCACTATATCGTTATGCTGCCAAAGTGAGCAACCAACATTT
>VDFB02010994.1:0-59183 GCA_007258455.2 Sequoia sempervirens
CGCATCATCTTCAAATTCCTCAGGGTTTAGCCACTATCAATGCCAGAAAGTGAAGATATAGTTAGAAAAAAATATTTTATTGTCTAGTTTGGCCAAAAATTGCAAACCACTATTGTGGGATTACCTACTCGGTATGGTGGTAAGGGATTATTTCATAGCTTGGAAACTGCCAACCCACACTACCTTTATTTTGATGTTGCGGTATTGAGGTAAAGGAAATTTTTTATTTATTTATGATTATCTGGAGGAATAAATGGGTATATACAAAGGGAATGTTGGTGATAGTATGGTTCTTGTCACACAACTTTTTGCATTTCATGTTAGACGAAATGTAAAATAAATGGTAATGGATTTTGGTGTGTAAAATGTGAATGAAAAAATGAAAGCTGGTGGATGTTTGATGAGAAATTTTTTGCTCCAACAATGGCTCCGATTGGGGATGAAAAATCGTGAGTTCATTGCAAGAATCCAGAAATGATCTATGGGAAGTAGACCATGAATGAATGTGATATGATGGGTTGGGGAATGGGATGGAAACCTAAGACTAGTGTGCATGGAAAAATAATTTTTTAAGAAGTATTTCAAGAATTGTCCATGCACTGACAATTCTTGACCTTCTCCTAGAACTATTGTGCATGGAAAATTGTTTTAAGAAAAGAAGTTCTTCAAGAATTTTCCATGCACTAACAACTCCTGATCTTCTTTTGACATATTTTGAATATAGTAAGAATCTTCACCTCCTTTTCCTATCACAATAAAGGGTCCTATCCAAAGAGCTTGAAACTTTCCATGTTTCCCTTTATCTTGACACCTTGCATTCCATAATAGGACCATATCATTCACCTCAAATTTTCTATCCTTTTCCCATCTATCAAACAAATACTTCATCTATGATTGCATTTTTGTGTTTTGTTCCTAGGCCAGACTCCTAATTTCATCTAGTTCTACCAATTGCTCTATTCTATCCTCCATAGGTTCTGGGATATCTAGGTCTTCTTGAAGTATGAACTTATATATAGGTAGAAAGTTTTGCATAGGTATTCTGGCTTGTGTCCCATATACCAGTTCAAAGGGTGATTTACTAGTTGACTTCTTCACAATGATCCTATCAACCCATACTCCCATCCTCAATTTAGAATCCCAAGCCTTTTTATTCTTGTCCAACAACCTCTTAATGATTTTCAAGATACTCTTGTTGCTTAATGCAAACTACCCATTTGCTTGTGGATGATAAGGAGAGGCATATGAAATTGTGATGCCACATGTTTTACAAAAATTTCTAAATTCTTCTTATCTGAAACACATACCATTATCTGTAATTATCCGTACAAGTATTCCAAACCTTGTAATGATGTTGTCCATCAGAAATTTTGTTACAACTTTACTAGTGGCCTACTTTGTTGGAAAGGATTCTATCCATTTTGTGAAGTAATCAGTTGCCACTAATATCCATTTGTGACCTCCACTGGATTTTTCTGGTATTTCTCCAATAAAATCAATCCCCCACTAATGAAAGGGAGCTTCAACTTGCATCGGTCTAAGTGGTAATGCTCCTTGGTATTTCATTTTTCTAGAAAAAATTTGGCAGGCTTCACACTTTCTTACATAAGTGAAAGAGTCATTGAAAACCCTAGGCCAGTAGTATCTAGCCCTCAAGATCTTGTGGGCAGTGGTTTTGACTGAAAATTGTCCCCCACATACTCCTTCATGCATCTCCTTTAATACATGATTTTCTTGTGATTCATCTAGGCATAATAGCAGTACTCCATCTCTATTTTTCCAGTACAAGTCACTATCCATGAAGGAATATTTTGAGGCATGTAGCTTCAAGGTCCTCTTTTGATTTTCATTCAAGTTCTTAGGGAACTTCTAGTTTTTTAAGTAATACATTATTTCAGTGTACCATGAGGTTTTCTCTATGCTTGCAATCATACCTTCTTCTTCCCCTGTGTTGCATATTTGAGATGCTTCAAGATTTGATTCAACCATTCAGCTTGGCTAGGCCTTGTCCTCTTACCAACTTATTGATTTGTATCTCAATATCGAATTCTTGAATCCTATTAATCCATTTGCACCTTCTCCCTGTAACTTTGGTTTGTACAAATACATCCTTGACTACAACATTAGGAACATATGCAATTATTTTTGTTCCCACCAAATAGGGTTTGAAAGCTTTTACTGCTTTGACAAGTGCATATGCATGCTTCTCTATAATATCATACTTTAATTCAGCTCCTTAGATGGACTTTCTAAAGAATGATATAGGCTTCTCATACCCTTCATCATTCTTTTATAACATTACTGCTACAATAGTGTGGTATGATGCAAATGAAAAGATTTGGAAGGGTTTACTAAAATCAAGGGATTTTGATACTGGGGCTTCCTTGATTTCCCCTTTTGTAGATATAAACGCATCGAGTGTTTCTGCAATCCAGTCAATCTTGGCCCCTTTCTTTAACATCTTTGAGATAGGTTTGACAATTTCAGCAAAGTTTGATATGAATCTTCTTACAAAGTTTATTTTTCCAAAGAAAGACTGAATGGCCTTTAGGGTCATAGGAATAGGGATCTTATCTATAGCTTCTACCCTCTTTGGATCAATTTTGAACCCTTCTTTGGACACTATGTGCCCCAATAACTCTCCCTCTATTACAACAAAATGATATTTTTTAGGATTTAGGGAGATGCCATACTCTAGGGCCCTGAGGAAGATTTTCTCAAGTTTTTCGATGTGGTCCTCTTCTTTCTTGGAATATGCAGTGAAATCATCTCGGTATACCACGATTATTGTATTAATTAGATCAACAAAAGCACCATCCATATCTCTTTGGAATGTGGCACCAACATTTGTTAGGACGAATGGCATCCTTACATACACCTATGTGCCCCAAGGGGTAGTAAATTCAATCTTATATTGTTCTAATTCTTTTACCTTCACCTGGTTATACCCTTAAAATCCATCCATCATGGATAATAATTCAGAACCAGTTACCCTTTGCAACATGGCCTCCATATTTGGGAGTGGGTAATTGTCTTTAAGGGAAGACACATTCAGATTTCAAAAGTCCACACACATCCTTTCTCCATTCTTCTTTCTGACAGACACCAAGTTAGAGACCCAAGTGGAATGCTTGATGGGTTTGATGATACCTCCCTCCTTGACTTTCATAAGTTCCTCATGCATCTTCAGTTCCAAGGTAGGGTTTATTGGTCTTTGTTTTTGTCTAAAGGGTTTTGCATCAAGTTTTAATGGAATTTCATGTTGGAACAGATCTTCTTTGTATGCCTTAAGGTCACCATACGACCATGTGAAGACATGCTTATACTTCCTCAATAATGAAAACAACATCTTTCTGATTATTGGGCTTATCCTTTTCCCAATGTATACCTTCTTTGGAGCCAACTCAGTGCCTAGGTTTATCTCTTCAATGTCTTCCCTCCTTACTAGTGTTTTCTTCATAACTGCTTGATCATTCCCATCAAACACCCTTTCTAGTGGCACTAGTCCTATAGGGATCTTGTTTTTCTTGAGCTGCACAACTTCCTAGCTGAATACAGTTTGTTTACCATCTACTTCTTCCACAAATGCACTAAAATCAATCTCTTGTGCCTCATACTGATCAATGCAATGTAAGAACTTGATCAAATATGTATCATCATTAAAAACCTACCAATTGTAGAAGTTGTTAGGGATTGTAGGCATGGCCTTGAATTCTACCTATGAAATTCTTGCCAAGGTAGCATCATCCCTTTTCAAGGCTACATTTTCCAAGAAATCAGCCATCAAGTTTTTAGATCTATTTATCCACTCAATGGAGAAGGCATCAAAAATCTCAATAATGTCCCATACAAAATTTCTATATTACTTCAATCTTTTATTTTTGTGGAGTACTTTGATATTACTTGTGAAACAACTAATTCAGAGTCCCCAAGAATAGTTAACATTTTGATCCCATGTTTAGTGGCCATGTTTAGGCCTATCAACAAGGCCTCATACTCTGCTATATTATTTGTGCACTCAAATGTTAGCAGAAATGAGTATTTAAATGTTGTGACCTCAAGTGAAATGAAGAAAATTCCTGATCCATTCCCTTCTCTACTATAGGCTCCATCAAATTATATTTTCCATATGCCATGTTCATTCTTGGAGACATCCCTAGCAATCAAATCTGTGTTGAGTAATTCAGGGTTTGAGTGTTCAATTTCTAAAACTCCCCAAGTCTACATCACAAAAATAATTCATTTGATTGGGATCAAAGAGTTCAATGACATGTTTATATCTAGGATTTCTATACAATTTGACTTCCCTTCCATTCACTTGTATTGTGATATAAGACAAGTCTAGTTGAACATTCCCACCAACTACTGCAGTCCATTTCCTTGATAGTAACATCCCATAGTAAGGTGGAGTGTCTACCACAGTAATGTCAGTCCTATATGTCACCTCTGGGTATGATGCCAATTTTAGTCCCACATCCCATATCACTCCAAATATAGGGACTAATCTATTATCCATGGAATAGAACTTCCCATATGTAGTATTCACCCACAGATCTAGTTATTTCATGACAGCTAGAGGCATGATGTTGATTGTTGCCCCTAAGTCAATCATACTATTTTTCACCAACTTGTTGTTGATCACCAATATAGTATAAAATGGATCTACTTGGGAAGGATTCTTTGTGAGTGTATCTCCCAAATATACTTCAGATGTATTTGTAATTTCCCTCTCTACAACATTAACTTCCATATTTTGATCCTTCTATTTGTGGGATGTGTTGGTGATCATTTTGAGGGTTGTATCTCTAAACTCATTAATCTTCATCAACTCCACTAAAGGGACTATCATCTTTGTTTGAGCCAGTGCTTGGGCCATGCCAAATGAAGTGGAAGTGATCCCTTGTTCAACATTCTCAATTTTAGTAACTCTTTTCCCTTCATTTTGGATTTTGTCATCCCTTAGTGTTTTCTCAAGTTCAATGTATGTAGTCTCCTTTTGAACATATTTTTGAGGCTTCTTTATCTCACCCTTCTTTTGATTAGATGGGACATTCTCCATGATCTTCTATTCTTTTATGAACATGATTCTTGGTGTTCTTCGGTCTCCAATTGTGGGTTTGCTTCTTAAGTTGTATTTTATCCATTTTACCTCAGCCACAACTTTTGTTGTGACAGCCTCTTTTCTTCCTTTGTTGGTGTTCTTAACTGAAACTGAGGTGTTGTATTGTATGCATATGCTTCTTCTTGTGTTTTTTCTTCATGGTCAGAAAACACCTCTTGCTCCATATTCACATTGTCCTTTTGATTTTTGACATCATATTCGTACCCCTCCTCCTCAGAAGAGTATCCTTCACCATTTTGATGAGACCTCCATCTTAACATGTTTACAGTGTGGCCATCTCTATCTTGTTCTTGTGACCATTCATCTTCTTGACAAGCTTGAGCCACTACATAATGTTCAGGGGCATGGGGTCTATGGCAAGGTGAACACCATGGTGTGGTACCTATTGCATGTGCTCCATGTTTTTTCAAGGGATAAGGAGTCTCTTTCCAATTTAGTTTTCCCACTTTTCTTCCATCCTTCCAAGTAGTATTATAGAGCATGCCATGCAATCTTGGCCTTTCATTTCTATACTTATTTTCTTGTTTGTTCTGGGTATTGATGGGATTTTGTGTTATCCTAAGGTTATCCCTTTTCCCAATCATGCCAACAACTTTTCTATTATTTTTAATGGTTAAGGTTTCCTTTTGTGCTTCAGTCAAACTTCTAGGGCATCTGTTCTAGAGTTCATACCTTGTTTTTGGATCAAAGGACTTTAAATAGACACTCAAAGCTACTGGGTCAGCTAATTTAGATCCATGTGGTATCTTATTGGGGAGCTTGGAGAACCTTTAATTAAAATCATAAACTTATTCATTCTAGTGTTTCTGAATACTTATTAGTTCATGTAGAGTGAATTCAGGAGCACACTGATTCCAAATTGTTCTATAAATTGATCTTGGAAGTCTGCTACATAGGTGATTGAAGCATTTGGTGGGCTATTCAACCAATCACTTGCTTCTTCAGTTAGAGAGATCATGAACAACCTCAGAAGGACATCCTCATGATCCATAGCTATATCTTGTACAAAAGGATTGAAGTTTTTGATGTGTTCTTCAGTTGTTGTTACACTATTCCCTATGAATCTGGGGACGATATTTCTCTAGTTGCTATCAATGGGATATGAGTATAGTTGATATACAGAAAATTCAAATTATCTTCTTATGCTTGTGGGGTTCTGTAGATAGGGGTTCTGAGGTGGTGGATTAGGGTAATATCCATGTTGAGGCTATTGGTATACATTTTTTTGGACGTTGTGGTGAGGATACACATATTTTTGTGGCACATGATGGTGTGGTATGTATTATTTTCCAGGTGGTGGAATGATATTGGTGTTTTGTGGTGGTGGATTTTGTGGTACATGATGTTGCACAGGCTAATTGGATCTTCTAGCTTTGTTTTGGGGTGCTCTTGAAGAACTTGGACCACCTGTATTCTGAGATGACCTCTGTGGATTGGAATTACCTCCTTTTCTATGGGGATGGATCTATTTTGGTGCTCTTGATGCATTAAAATTTAACTAAGACATTTGTTGATTTAGATCTTGACTCCTTTTTATCAATTGTTGTCTTCTTTTAATCTCTTCTTCCTTCCATTGTATAGGTATGTGTAGGATCATCATGGAAAAATAGGTTTATAGTGGCAAAAAATTTAATCAGGTGTTAGGCAACTTGACATAAAATTTGAATAAGTTATCTATATTATTTAAAAATATGTAAGAATAGAATCTATAGAAAATTGAATGTAGTTTCTAAACTACTGGTTTATTTAAATAAATAAAATCTATTTGGTGAAAAATTGAAATTTCAATGTAGTAGTACTTAAATTTCAAGGGACAAAATAAGAGTAGATGTCTGATAAGACCACCCTAACCATAATAAAATGATAATATATTTTTATAAGATTTTATATATAAGTAGAGGGACTCATGTCCAAATGTGATGCATATTTTTTTAATTTTTCCAAGTAAATAATTAATTATGAATTCATAAATTTTAAAAAATATAAAAATTTGTATGTCTAACCACATAACTTGGTCAAAACTTCATGAAATTTAATTTTTGTTTATTTAATCCCATAGAATGTAAAAGCATAAAAATGTGCGCTTGTTTCATATTCAAAAATGTGATACCGTTTGAAAGTTATAGATGTTTTCAATCGACCTATCAAATTAGGACTTTGTGTAATTCTAATAGAAAATGAATAATAATTATTTATTAAATTCAAAATTAAAGCATAATTTATATTGGTGGAAAGTTGAGAATTTCCCTCTAAAAACCCTTTCCCTTTCATCAATTTTGGGTTAAAAGTTGACCACATACCTTACAAATACCCATAATATTGCCACTTTTTGGCCCATCATGATCCACACATACCCTATATATTCTTCTACTTCTTGGGTAGTCATCCCATCTTAATTCCCAATAGGGAGAGAGTGACTCATAGATCCATACGAGGTTTCTCCTTCTTGCTATGATGAAAATCTTTGATCATATCCTTTTTGTATTTGATATTTTTCTTCCTCTAGTTGGGAAATAAATTCATTTGTTTTATGAGGGTCATCTTTAAAGTTGATAATAGGACAACCATTATTTTCTTGTCCAAGTGGAGTTCGGGCATCCCTACACAAATTATCCTCATGATGTTCTGACCCATGCAATGGATCAAAGTTGTTGTGAAATGTAGGTGGTTACTCAAGGACATTCTCCTTATCAGTGAATGTTGTGTTTGGATTTTTAGATGTTGCTTTGTTCCTATTTGTGTTAGACTTTGATGTAGGAGATCCATGTTTGTCTGTCCACCAACCATTTTTCTTCTTGGGACTTTCCTGGTGCAAAGATCTCCTATCATTCATGTTGGATGATATGGTGTATCTTTGGTGTCTATGATCTACACTTTCTGATCTAATGCTTACTTTATCAGTCATAAAAAAATTTAAGAGTCACCACCTACTTTTTCATAAGTAGCAAAGTTTAAGGTTTGAATGATTTTTTTCCTTTTCCTAGCGAAGTCTCTAATCTATTATGATGGTTTTGAATGACACTATGATGAAGGGAATGGATTCAGAATTGTCTTCATCCCTAGTAGAGTCATCAATCTGTTAGGTGTATAACTCAGATGGGGAGTGCAAATGACACAATTATGAACCTCTGGTTGAGGACCAATTTTTAAACATTATTGACTCTATAAATGGATAGGCTGGAACTAATTTTTTCTTGAATCTCCCTAGTAGAGTTGTCAATTTGTTAGGTCTCAAAAACATAGGTTTTTAGACCATAAGAGGGTGAGAGCCTCTTAATACGTTTTTGGCCAATGAACGAGGCAACTATAATTGGTCACCTCCTACTCTTTAGGCTTTTCTAGACCTAAGCGAGTGTACATGAATGATAAGGTAGATTTGGGAGTTTAAAATGGATCCTACTTTAGGAAATCTACTCACAATGGCACATGGGGGTGAAGTAGATGAAAATCTTGATAACTAATACCTACTAAGAGTGTTTGAATAATCAGGAATGTGAATTGAATTTATATAAATCGTTTTAAAACTGACTAGTGCCTAATATATTGGGTGAATGAAGTTGATGGATGAATGGTGGAAATGGAGAAAGGTGTGTATGATAGGTAAACCTAATATTCAGCTTAACTCTAACTATTGAGCACTTTTAAATGTTTACACCTTGTGCAAACGTGCAAGTTTTCTTGTTACAATACTCTTCTTTAATTATCTCAATGTTATTCCCTCAAATTACTATGATGCTATGAAAGGATTTTTAATTCTTAGTTTAAGGGAAACCAAATAGATTAATTACCTTTAACATATTTTAATCCTTGAGGGAACCAATTAAGATGAATTAACTGAAAGGATTTTAATTCTCTCACCAGAACCTAATCAAACAATTACACAACAACAACAAATGTGTCCTGATAAATATCATGAATTTAAATAACTTGAAGAAACCAATTTGGAGACAACACAGTAACAGATAAGCAAGAAAATTAACACAACAATTGAACACCAAAATAGATCACCCATTATGAGCAATCTTGTCCATTATATTACTTCAAAATATATACATTTATAGCAGAAATCTTTGATATGATATGGATGGATGGAATATGCTATGTGAATGCAACCTACTACTACTATTGGAGGTGATGATAACAAGATTATGATATCTCAAAATTGGCCTTGGTTTCCTATTTATATAGGAAGCAACAAGCTTCAATCCTTCTACAAAAAGAGATAACCTTTCAAAACTACTCCTTTTACTAACAACTATTTAATTAGCATAATGAAAGAAATAACAAGGATTCAGACATTTAGATGTGTGTTTCCTTTAATCAATGTAGAAAGCCCATGATCATTGATCTAGAAAAGCTTTCCTCTCTATGATAGACATCTAGATGCCCTTTCCTTAGTGACCTACTAATCTAAAGCCAAATACTTTTCTTCCCACTGATACACCATAAAATATAATGGCCACTGATATTCCTGGATCTTTGGTATGTTTGCAAGATGAGTCTACCATTGACTATCTATTAGTGCCTTTGAATCATTGAAAAACTTTAGATATCTAGCATCGAGAACAATTAATCCATCCATGATCAAATTGAGCCTATGAAGAACAGTGTCACCATCCTCCTGTACATGGGTTATACACTTATGAATAACCTAAGGAAATTACCTCTTCCACTCATACAAGTCTTTCACTTGACCATCATCTTTCACAATTTCTGGTGTATACCATTGTTTGATCGTATGGAATGAATCCATTCATGTCACAATCCTCTTATCCTCCCCTTGTATATACTGAAATTCATCAACAATCATCTTCACTGTTTGCTTAGTTGGTTTTAATATTGTAGGAGCATCAAGACTCCCTTGTAGAAATATGCATAACTTAGATAGAGTGTGATGAATTGGTTGCCACCTTTTGAATAGGGGATCCAATACAAGCATATATGCTTTTATTTGATCAATTTCCTGTTAAGGTGATTTAAAACTATCATGCACACTCTCTAGTTTATCACTAACCAACTTTATCTTGTGCTCAAGAATCCTTTCCATAACTTCAGAAACTTGTCTCTTTACTTCATCTTGGGTTTTATTTCTAGCCTCCTTCATTTCATCCACTTCCTTCTCAGGAACCTTTGTTTTCTCGGTTTTAATTCTCTATACAAATTTCAATGGAGCACTAGGAAGCTTATATAACACTATCTCCTTGCTTTGTGAAGTTCTTGCTCCTTTTAACTGTTCTTTCAATTTGACATTCTCCATAAACACTTTATTAACTTCATCATTTAGGAACCTTTGTTCTTTTTCATTCTCCTTCAATCTATCCTCCAATCCTTTAACAGTTGCATGAGTGAACATGTCATAATGAATGGTCATTGTGGCTGACTCCAAAGGGGTGGTGTCCTATATTGTCCTCACCGTTGCTACCCCTTTCATTCATTGAATTACATCTAGTAATTTTGGCTTATGTGTGTTTTTTTGTTTGATCCATATAGCCAAGGTTTCAATTTTTGCATTATACCCAATTCCACTCAGTCCTTCATCAGATTCAAACTTTTCAACTAGAATTGGATCTTCTAGAGCCCGTACTTGAAGAAGAACAAAAAAATTCTTTAATTCCAAATTGGGAAAAATGAGCATTTTTCTCTTCTAAATCATCTCTCTAGCCTTTTGGGAGCTATTTTCAATGTGTTCAACTCTCAATTCATTGAAGGTCTATGCCACCATTTGATTCTTCTCTAGTTCTTCAATTCCTACTTCATCTGACTCCATTTTCTCTTCAATTTCTTTTATCTTTATCTTTCTCCACAAATCCCTAAACTTTGGAGTCTTGATGAGCTCATCATCTTCTATGAATATCCTGGCTGTAATTTCCCTTTCATCTTAATGTATCTGTGTACTTGTCTTTTCAACATCATCCATCCTTTCCTCATGCATATGGGCACTAGTCTCATGGATTGGATGATCAACCTCAACATCACCCTTTAGTGACTGTATTATAGTGGCCAATTCTTCAGTGTCTCCCTCCCCTTCACTCTCTTCATAAGAGACTAATGGTTTAATGTTTTTTGTCCTTTCTCTCTTAGGAGGCAACTACTACATGGGGGGTTCAAAGGTTGCACTTGGGGTGTGCTCTATAGTTGTGCTACCACCATGTTCTTGGAGATATATTTCCCTTTTTTTATACAAATCTTCAAATTTACCAATTATTAGATCTATTCTCTTGATGGGGTCTTTTTCTCCAGCAAAAAACCCATGAAAATATTTATGTTTTTGCTTCCTATCTTCCTCAAATTTCCTCAAAAATGCCCATTTTTTTCCTTCTGCTAGATACTTCTTGGAAAGTAAGGAAATTTCTTATCACATCCTCTTCATAATCCACTTGGTGTGCCACTATCATTTTGGTAAGAAGATTATTCCTTATGTTATTCATATGATTATTTAGGGTCAAAGGCCGTTCCTTTTCTAGAATCCAATGCATATCATGTCCTCAAATAATATTGCAACTCCTCCTATGTGTCTTAGCCTACTATCCAATCTTCATACTTGGTTTGGTTTGGAAAAAATGTGTCCTATTTGTGTGTTACATCCTTTTCCATCCTTATCATATGCCACATAAATTCAAGAAATGCTAATCTGAGGGGCACAAACTTTGGCAATATCTGTGGAGGAACACGGCATCCATAAACTCTTATTATTGTAACTTCTGGGAGGAGGAACCAATCACCAAAATTATGTGTGTGACCCTATTCCTATCTTAGGGCCATATGTCTTAAAAATTGTTGCATTTTTTTTTTGAAATCTTGGTATTGAATAACGAACAACTCTAAGGATTGTGTGCATAAAATATTCATAGAATATATCAAATGTTGAATTCTTGCAATGAATTTCCCAAATATAGCACCACTTCTTGATAGGTAAGGGATTCCTTTGCTCCTCCACTCTAGCCAAGTTCATTCGCTTATTCTAATGGTCCTGATTCTGATACAATATCAAATGACATAGTAGGGAATAGTGTTTGAATGTAATTAGTGCTTTGTCCTCTATAACTTGTGATAATTCATTAACCAATGCCCTCTTAAGGTATGAAGCAAATTAATATTCAATATAACTCTCAAGGTTTTGAATTCTCATGGCCATCATCATTAGGCTTATTGGAATTTTATCTTGAGCATCCACCCCTAGTACTTGGCACAGAGCTAGATATCTATTCACAAAATAATATTGAAAATCTATGATAGTGAATGGATCAGTAGTGGTAGTAGAAATGGGGATTGTTCTGTTACCAATGCCTCTCTTCATATATAGGGATAGCTCATCACTTCTATAAGTCCTTAACCTAGTATAATCTTCCTCACTCTTCAGTAGGTTTATTTTGGTCAGAACCTGCTTGTTTAAGTCAAAACACTCAATGATATCTACTCTAGTTACCTCTACCAATATTGAGCCATTTGGAAACCTTACTATTTTGGTAGAAAAGTGATAATGTTTGGCTAGTAGCCTAATAAACTCCACATCAATAAACACATTTGGGACAATCAATTTTTCTAAATCCAACATCTAAGGGTTTGGCACTGGAATATTCTCATTTCTCTTACTGTAAAAATGCCATAATAAGACCCAACCATATTTGGGAATGAGAGCATCCTTGCAACCCTGTGTGGTGTCTACGAGAAATTTCTTATTACCCTTCTTGGTTGATCCTGGAAGTATATCTAGTATAGACTGGTAGAGTGGTCTCTTCTTTACCTTAGGTTCTTCTTCCTTAATTTTGGCCTTACTTTCTTTTACTTTTGATTGTTTTCTTTTAGGAGGAATATTTTAGTTTTTTCTATTATGACTTCAAATAACAGAGCTCTACCAAATACTACACCAATCAAGCTTCTTCGAAGGGTTATTCATGCACTTACCCGAGTGCTTGATGTTCATAGAGCTCCTTTTCTCAGCGTACTTAACTCCATCCACAACAATGCATTTCAACTAAGCATAGTCTTAGGAAAATTCACTTGCTTTTGAGGGCGTGGTATTTAGTCATATTAGTATTAATGCCAATTCTTTTCTAGATATTTTCCCAACAAACTCAAATCCTTATAATTAAATTTGTAGCGTCTGTTAGAGTAGCTAATGTGATTTTCTACATTTATTGCTGCAAATTGTAATGATGCCACGTTTACCGTACTACCACTATCTCTTATTATACCCACTACGGTACAACGGTATCGGGTCTTATGCTCTTTTATGTACTTTGTCTTCTCATTTTATGTTTTTGTGTGATAGCGGTGTATATACCACCATACCGCAGTCATATTATCCACCTCACACAATATTGTGGTGTTCGCTTTTCTTCCAATGCTTACTGCTATACCGCATTACTTAAAACTTCTTGTTACGGGGTTTCGGTGTATACTGCTCTACCGCATGTGTTGCTTACCCTCCTAGCGATATAGCAGTGTACACTTTATTCCTTTGTTGTTTACCGTCTTACCACACTCCTTTGAATCTCCTTATGTGGGATAGTGGTATGTATTGCATTACCGCATTGCCATATAATTCTCCCCGTAGGGTGGTGGTGAGTACTGCTTCACCATGCATGCTATATAATCTCCTGGAAGTATGGTGGTAAGGGCTTATTTTATAGCTTGGAAACCTCCAACCCACACTGCCTTTATTTTTATGTTGTGGTACTATAGTAAAGGAAAATTTTGTTTTGTTTATGATTATCTAGAGGAATAAATGGGTATATACAAAGGGAGTGTTTATGATAGTATGGATCTTTTCACACAAATTATTGCATTTCATGTTAGACACAATGTAAAATCAACGGTAATAGATTTTGTTGTGGGTAAAATATGAATGAAAAAATGAAAGTTGGTGGATGTTTGAGGAGGAATTTTTTGCTCCAACAGGGTGATAAGCTTCTAACAAATAGGGCTTTAAATAAACATCAAACAAATTCATGGGGACAATCTTGATGGTATCATCAATGAAAAACACATGAATGCACTTGTCATATTTAACGTTAGGACATTCATGAACACTAACCATATCTCCCATATGCATACTACATATAACATTCTTTGCAATGACTAGAAGAATATCTTGCAACTCAATAGTCTCAAAATTGAAACCAAAAGTGCCAATGGAAGTAATGATAACATCAAGTTTCAACTTGTGCAAAATAGTAGTCTTACTGGCATCCAGACCCATCCTACTTGGATTCTTCTAGTGCTTGAGATAATCCCCAATTCAAGAATTCCATCTTAGAGCCCACACCATCTTTTCCATAGATTTCAAGAGTCTCATATGGAAAATTCATACTTTCTCAAAGTTCATTCCGATCAAACTTAAAAAACCTTCTATACCAATCTTGAGCATGCCAATCAAAAACTTTGTGCCAAATGACTCATTCTGAACACAACTTAGCAAAGAAAGATTTAACTTGATGCATCATAATTTTAAATTCTCACATCATTATATTTGTATTTCATCACTCTTGACAACCAGTAAATATTTTAATAGCAAAAACATATTTTACCAATCCACCTATACTTCAAGGAGTAGCCTTCAAGCTGTGTGAAACCGCCCAATCCATTCATAAAATTCTATATTCCACCAAAACTTTGCATTTTTCAATGCAAAAGAGAAGCACCAAAATCCTCTACGTCTGTCATAGCCATGTGAGTACCAAGGATCAATGATGAAGAGGTCAAGAATTATTTTTTCTGGAGGCATGACTTCTATCCATCTCTTATGCTCTACTGTGACAATCCATTATCAAAGCATCCTCACATCTAGTAAATAACGATGATTTTTAATCGCTTTGATACCAAATTTTGGAGAATTCACAGGATCCAATATAAACCTATATTGTATTATTCAGATTCTTTCAAGAGCTATTTAGACAAGCAGAAAAAATGTAGAGGAAGAAAATAGTTAACAAAAAGTGAAGAATAGTTTAACTGTTCATAATTTCCCTCAACTACCCATAAACAAAGACAATGTAATATGTTATGTTGTTATTTGATAACAATTAGGAGTTAATATAGCCACAAGCCAACTATTCATAGCTCAATATACTCTAATATTAAGGGCATGGCATGCCCCCTCTCTTTAAAGAAGCATTGTCCTCAATGCTAGGAAATCTTAGTTGGTTTTGAATGAACTCCTTGTCCTCCCATGTGATATCTTCAATTGGTAAATTATTTCATTAGATAAAGATACTAAGTAAGTTTTCTAGTTCTTAACTTGTGTATTTCTCAAGAATAAACTCTGGTTCCAATATGATTCTTTCTTATTCATCGAGCTCCAGTAATATTTTTTTGAGTAGGGATATTATTTTGAATTACCTTCTTCAAACAAGAAACATAAAAAACCAGACGTATCTTTTCTTTTGATAGAAATTCAAGCTTGTATGAAACACTACCTCTCTTCCACATGATTTGATATGGGCCATAATATTTTGGAGACAACTTGTTATTCTTTGATTCTTGCATCAACGAAATTTGATTGTAAGGTCACAATCTAAAGAAAACCCAATCCTCAATGGTGACACCTTCAATGATGATGCGATAGAAGGAGGATGTTATCCATAAAATTCCATAAATGAAGAAATTTTTTATGAACTATGGAAGGAAGTTTTATAGCACCATTCTACTACTAGTAGCCAATCTAGCTATGTTGAGACTATTTACTTGAAGTGAAACAACATATATATCCTTCCAAAAACTTATTAAAAATCTTTGTTTTCAATTCAAATTGAGGATGGTATGAAGAACCATGAGCCAATTGAATACCCAAATAGTTTGAATAAATCTATCCAAAAGTTGCTAGCAAAGAAGGGATTATGGTCACTAACAATAACCTTAGGTATACCAATTAGCTTTTGAATATTCTCTAAAAAATATTTTTCCACTATACTTGTATAAGGATGTGTTAATCCAATAAAATTTTCATATTTTGTGAGGTGATCCACTACTTCCATGATGACACTCTTTCTTGTAGATCCTAGAAGCTCTATGATGAAGTCCATGGAGACATCTTCCCAATGTTACCTAGGAATAACTAATCATTGTAAGAGACCAAGTATCCTAATTTTCTTCCCTTTATTTATTTGATAAACCAAATATTGTGACTATTTTTTGAAAATTTCCTTTTAAACCTTCCCAAACAAGTCTCTCTTCACCTAATAATATGTCTTCAAAAATATTGAATGACCACCCACTATAGACTCATGTATCTCTAGGAGAATCTTTTGTTTGAGAGAGGAATTCTTGAAAATATAGTTCATCGCTCTTTATACCACACATTATCTCCCTTCTAGAAAAACGTATACAAACTACTAAGGTCACTTTCTAATTGTTAAAAGAGATTACTTGTATGAACATCATTCTAGAACTTTGCTTTGGCTTCCACTACCCAATCTTCCTATAATATTGAAAGGGCACACAATAAATATTCATCTTTCATATCCTTCCTCGGCAGTCCATCTTCCACAATATTTTCCTTCCCTTTCTTATATACAATGTCATTTAATCCTATCCCAACATCTTAGTAACCCACTTTTGTTGTTCTTCAAAAGATAATTTTGTTCTAGAAAATATTTTAGGCTATCATGATTTTTCTTAACCTTGAGGTTTCTACACAAAGATGAGACCTCCATTATTTTATTGCATGAAGAATAGCTAACATTTCCTTCTCATATATAGGTTTTAAGTTCTTACCCTTTAAATGATGACTCTCAAAAGCAATGGGTCAACCCTCCTACATGAGAATAACACCTATAACATTTCTTGAAGCGTCACATTCCGCAATAAAATCCTTTATGAAATTGGGAGTGCAAAGCATTGGAGTTATACACATAGCCTCTTTTAATATTTCAAATGTTGAATTAACTTATTCATTCCAATGAAAAGAATCCTTCTCCAATAAAGTTGTGAGGGGTGCTACTATACAACCATAATTCTTTACAAATATTTAATACTATCTTGTCAATCCCAAGAAACCCCTCAATTTCTTAATGGTTCTAGGAATAGGCCATTACATGATATCCTTAATTTGATTAAGATCCACCTTTACTCCTTCATATGAAACTATGAGTCCCATGTACTCCACCTTATTGAGACAAAATTCAATGTTAGATGGTGATGCAGAACAAGGGTGGAATTGTCTCACACAACACAATTTGACCCAATTAAACCACCTCTCAGTCCACAAGACTCAATCAATGGTGGTTTACACAATATGGCTTGCTTCATCAACTAGGTCTCCAAACCTAGGTTTTTAATGGCATCTTTTAGAGAAGGTTGTTTCAACACTATACTAGCAACTTTTTAGATACCCATTAATCTTGTATTTGGAATATTTCATTTGCAACATTGTCTGTTTTGGACCAACCCTCTCAAAACTGGCCTACTACGCCTAAAACAAGGCCAATTAGGCCACTTTTCCAAAGCTTCTACAAGGAAATAAACTTCTACACCACAAATTTCTTCACCAAGAGTCTCCACCAGTCACATAGGGTCCAATTTAATAGGTTTTATCATCCACCAATCTCTACAATTTTATGTTCTACAACTTCTCTACCTTTCCTATGCCTAACACATGAAGAATGTTAGGCTAGGGCTTGACCAAAAACTCTACAAACTCCATCCCATGCTCCTAAAACCAAAAAAAACATCAAAATAAAACCTAAATCCTCCATTCCATTGAGTTTGGCTAATTTACAATGGTGGAATGGACTATATTAACATGATTTTCTCACAAACCCTTAAAATGAGGGTTTTACAGGTAGTTCTCAAGAAAAAGCTTCAAACAGTGTTATTTCTCAATTTAAAAATATCAAACTACAACCAAAATAAAGGTGATTCACTATAGAATTATTTTGCATTAGTTTTAGATCATGAAGCCACTGTACAGGGCCGTACAACACTGGTCAACTTTAGAAAACATAGAATTTTTGTAGAAAATTGAGTAATCTTCTATTGTTATGTCCTCCAAGAGCATCAATAACCATGCCTCAATGTGTGTGAGGCTATTTGAACATGTTTTAATCAGTTTCCAATGACCAACTAAAATTCAATTAAATGATAGTTTAACCTCTTCAAAATACAAATTTGAAAATGTTTGACAATGCAACTTTTAACAACTTTTACAAAACACAACTAATGGACCCTACATGACATCAAAGCATCAAATATGGTCTTCAACTGACCTTATTACATCAACAAGTAAAAAATCATGCAAAACATCAACCTAGACTCCTAATGACATCAAATGAGCAAGATGATCATGGTGCCCCTACACCATACACCCGAAGAGGAAAATTTCTTAGGTTCCACTTAAGATCAGCTCCTTAATGGAAGTTCCATGTGGCTTGATATCATATTCAAACATCCATGTTGCATCCTCTGGAGGTAAACCATGCTATTTAACAAGATACTTATTATAAACTTTATGCCTAGTTATTTTCACCTCTTTAGTGTCTAGAATTGCTTCAAAATTCAATGGTTCTGAAGGAGGTAGATCTCTCACCCATTCTTCATCAACAATTTCATCATATACACTTGTACATGCATCCACAAATATCTTGAAAGGGTAGAGGTCAGCCACATTAAATATAGGGGAAATAGCAAGTCCAAGAGGGAGTTCTATTTCATAAGAATTTTCACCAAACTTATAGACCACTTTGCAGGGTCCAATATTTTTCATCATTAGCTTTGTGTATTTTCCTTTTGGTGGCCTCTCTTTTTTTAGGTGTGCAAGCGCCAAATCTCCAATTTTTGACTGAACATTCCTCCTCTTCAATTTTGCATGCTTCTTATACCTCTCAACACTCTACTTCATATTTTCCTTGACCTGCTCATGTATATCCCTCATAGCTATGGAAAAATCCTCTCCTGTTGCACTCCTCTTCTCCAATCCACTCAAGTCTCTAAGCTCAAAGATACCCCTTGCTTTTAGACCATATACAACTTCAAAGGGATGTTTCCTAATGATCTATTTACCACCTCATTCTTCCCATTTGTTTGTGGGTGATAGGAAGTATTGAAGGTCAAATTTGTTCCCAATTTCCTCCATAAGGTCCTCCAAAAGTGGCCTATGAACTTAGAATCTCTGTCAGATACTATAGTGAGTGGAAATCCATGAATCCTAACTATTTCCTTGAAGAATAGGCCTGCAATGTTTGAGGCATCACTTGTACATTTGTAGGGAATAAAATTAGCCATCTTACTGAATCTATCCACAACTACAAACACACTGTCCACTCCCCTTTGTGTTTTGGGTAAGCCCAATAAAAATTCCATACTCAAGTGCTCCCATGTCCTGCTAGGTATTGGAAGGGGTTGATAGAGTCTTTCATTTGAGCTACGGCCCTTGGCCTTTTGACAAATCCCACAAATCTCAAAAAAAAAATTGATATCTAAATGCTTCTTTAGCCAAAAATAAAACCTTCTTACTTGATCAAATGTTTTGTCAATTCCAAAATTCCCACCAAGACTTCCACAATGCTTCTCCCTTATCAGATTTTTCCTCATTGAACACCTTGGTATGCATAACTAAGCTCCTTTAAATAACAAGCTATCTTGCAACAAAAATTCAGAATATTCATCATGGAAATTATCCTTAAACTAATTACAAACTGAAAATACCCCTTTGAAGTCTTCATCTACAACATACATGTCCTTCAATGCATCTATTCACACACTTCAAAGTTGTATCTCATGAACCAACAATGACCTCCTTCTAAGAGAATCAGCAACCTTATTAGCTTGGCCTTTCTTGTGCATGATGTTGAAGGTATAACTCTACAAATATTCAACCCACTTTGCATGTCTATGGTTCAATTTATCTTGACTATTCAGAAATTGTAATGCATGATTGTCAGTGAATACTATGAATTCTTTAGGAAAAAGGTAGTGCCTCCACTTCTTAAGATCCTACACCATTGCATACAACTAAAGATCATATGATGAATACTTTTTTTTAGCTTCATTAAGATTTTCACTGAAGAAATCCACCGGTTTGCCTTCTTGGCTTAACATCATACCTATTCGAAAACCACTTGCATCAGTTTCTATGGTAAAAACTTTATTGAAATCAGGTAAAACAAGGATTGGTTGTTGTGCCACTCTATTTTTCAAGTATTCAAAGCTCTTATTTGTGTCATTAGTTTGTTGGAATAGTGTACCTCAATCTCACAGGCTGAAACCTCTGAAAGAGCAAAGTCGATGTGACAATCTTATTGTCTAGCCGACTAGCAGTTGTACAACCTTGTGGAATGCTCAGGTTGTCGAGACCTTGTTGTTGTCTTACCGACTGGAGTTTTCACTATGATATTTCTTGTCATTGTGATCTCTCTCCACCTAGTAAGAACTCTCGCCGACTGTGGTTCATAGTGGTTGTCGGGGAGACTTGTGGCGATTGCAATTATCGGGGAGACTCTTGGCCGAAAGGTTTGCTTTAGGTATGAATTCTTAGCGATGTGATATGTCTCACTGATAAGTATACACTTGGAGTCATCAGAGTAACATGAATGCTTCAGTATGAAGTCTTAGCGATGGAGGTTTTTCAAGCCGATGGTGTAGTCTATTGTCGGTATGACTCCTAGCGAAGGATGGTCTCGGGGTGACTTGGAACCTACGGAGTAATTATTAGAGATGGATGTGGTCTTTCTAATAGGTATCTTTCTTTAGTATGATCTCTTGGTGATAGTGATAGTCTCACCGATGGGAATGCTAATGTCTATGTGACTTTTGAACATCGGTATGACCTCTCACCAAATAGTGATAGTCTTGCCGAATAGTGCTACATGTGGTAGTCATCGGTATGACATCTTAGTGATATGGTTTGTCTCACCGACTACTTTTGAACTTGATGTAACCTCTTTCCGAAGGTGATGATTCTGGCCGATATCTACAATCAGGTCTTGTGGCATCAGGGAGACACGGTTAGTGTCTCAGCGACATGCGGATACAATTTTAACGCTTTTGACCAATTGACTATCCTACGTGGTGTGACTTTGACCAATCAGAGAGCAGAATGGGAACCATTGGAAGTTTGACTATTGTGGTCATTCCTGTGAGGAAGTTCAATAGACCAAGGATGACATGGATATACTCAGAGATTGAAGTTGATGATTGGTTCGGTGTACAGTTTGGTTGGAGGATCAGTGGGATGAGCAGATCGATGAATAGTTGAGTAATTAGTGTGAATTCAATTCTAAGAGCATTGTAACTTGAATTTTTTGTACAAGTTTGATCATTGTGTATGATGTTGTAATTTGACATCAGAGAGTGAAGCTCGTACTCTGTATGTAATTTTTTTTACTGTAATACAAAGGGGTTTTTCTTGGTGTGGTGGGTTTTTCTCCCGTAAGGGTTTTCCCATGTAAATCTGGTGTTCATGTGTCTATGGTCATTTATTTGTTTCTATTATTTCTTTCAATTTTATCTTAATTGGACTGTAATTGAAAATTTAAAAGTACCTCTGCATTCTTCCCTGAGGTTTTGACAATAGGAGAGTTGTTTCCGCACCTTAGCTTTCCTTACAAGTTGTATCAGAACCTGGCCAGTTGTGTTATCCTTGTGGGTACGTTGGGTTTTTTGAGTCAATTCTATTCAGTGGGAGTCTTGTAGAAGTTTTGGTAATTCGAATTATAGGTTAAGATGGCAAGCACGTCAGGAAATATTGATTTTGAGTTGTGGAAACTTAAAATGGAAGATCTGCTGGTTGATCATGATCTTTGGATTGATGTGTCTGGAACAAAGCCTACAAGCATGAAGCAAGAGGATTGAGACCTTTCAGATAGAAAATCAAAGGGGCTAATAAGGCTCTATTTAACAGACTCTATTCTTCTTAATGTTCATGAAAAAAAGACTGCATCTTCCTTGTCGAAAAGACTGGCAGCTATTTATCAGGAAAGTCCTTGGTGAATAAATTGTTCTTGAGGAAGAAGTTGTACTCTTTGAGAATGCAGGAAGGAGGGTCCATTTCTAATCATTTGAACACTTTCAACATGTTGATTGCACAATTAACATCTATGGTTGTGAAGATTGATGAAGAAGATCAATGTATGTTGTTATTATGTTCTTTGCTAGATTCTTGGGATCACCTGGTGATGGTTGTATCAATGATTCTTCCTCATCTTATTTTGCACTGGGGCATATTTTTTACTTATTTTATTTGTCACAATGTGACATGCTACATTATGACAAAGAGGGGCAAAATGTAGACACCTAAAAATGACCTAGGCTTGCAAGCTTCATTTTTACCACTTTCGTCTTAGCATAATTATGACATTTAATTATGTCCTCGGTCCATATTTGACTATTGATTAAATAATTCATAATTATTTAATTAATTCATGACCTTTTATTCTTCATGATTATTAAATAAATAAATTTCATTTATTTATTATATATGTCATTAATTGTCTAAGTCTTCCCTTAATTAAATAAATTTCTTAATTTATTTAATCACCCTTCTTCAGTCATTTCTTCCTAATTATTAAATAAATAAGTTTTATTTATTTATTTAATATGTCACTAACTGTCATAATTAAATGAATTAATTAATTTATTTAATTATTAGCCTTATCTCCTAAATTAAATAATTAAATTTAATTATTTAATTGCCAAATTTGAAATTCTTCTCATTTTAAATAAATTAAATTATTTAAAATGTCATCTCAATCTTAACTGTCAGCTCATTATGGTAAATAATCCAAAAAAAATGATTATTTATTATTTCACAAAGTTCACATTTGGAAATAATTTAATTCCAAATTGGTAACTATCTTCCAAAAATCAAGTAATCGGGTAGATTCTTGATTTTCCAAATTGGATCTTCAGTCCAACTCTTATCTTCTTTATTTTTTGAATCTCACAAATCAGGCAGTCTTTATCTTCGAAAATCTTTATTTTCTAATTAATTTATCTCATTTATTCTCCATCGCTGATTTGATTCTCTTAGATGACATCTTGACTGCTCACTTAAGGATTTTTCCCTAACCCTGATTAGGGATTGTCAGATTAAATCTGGGCCTCTAATTTTAAGTTTTTGTCAAAAGTCAATCTCATCCGTCCGTTCAAAATGGAATTTTTTATAAAATGCCATTTTCCTCTCATTTTCTCATGAGACAATATTTTAGACATTAGATGTATAGAGATTCTATAGACATTGCAACAATTTTCATCTTACTTCATTTAGTCTTGGAATATTTAGGCATAGACATTTCAATTATATTGTCATAGGAATTTAGGCATTAGGCATTTAAACTTTGATCAAATCCTTCAAAGCTTGGTGTAAGACTTAGACATTTATTTGCAGATTGGTTGCATGTTCGATCTGAGGGCAACATGTCAACCAACAAGCTAGAAGGTGTTACAAAAGTGAATCATGGAAGACTCGGTGGTTTACAGGTATAATCGTTCTTTGTTTTAACTTCCATTGTGTTTTGTAATTGCTTTGGGTTTATTTTATATGCTTTATTGATTGATAATCTAATTCCAGAAATTAACCCTTAGTTACAATGGCTATTGGGAGTATGACATCCACTTTTAAGATGGAAGATGTTGTTGCTTCTTTGTTATCAAAAGAGATGAGAAGAAAATATTTTGAGATGGCGAAGGAGGCTCTTGTTGTTAGAGGCAGATTGAAAGAAAAAGGAAAGAAGGACAAGAAGTCCAAATCCAAATCAGAAGGGAGATCAAAGTATCCTGGCAAGAAGTCCAAGGTGAAGTGTTGGAATTGTGGGCAACCTGGTCATGTCCAAAAGGATTGTAAAGAGGAGAAAAAGAAGAAGAAGTATACTTCCAATAATGATTCTTCTCATAGTGATGCAGATGCTTTCATTGCAGCCTTGGCTACACATGCATCAGATGATGTCTGGCTGATTGATTCTGGAGCATCTTTCCACATGACATCTCACAGAGACTGGTTCACAAAGTATGAAAAATACAATGGTGGAAAGGTGTATTTGGCAAGTGATTCATCTTTGGAAATTGTTGGCCGTGGAAGATTCAAAATTTAATTCCCTGATGGAAGAGTGAAGGGAATCAATGATGTAATGCATATACCAGGTCTGGCTCGAAATCTACTTTCTATTAGTATGCTAAATGATATTGGAGTGAAAGTCATGTTCTCTAGAAATGGTTGCAAGATGACTAGAGGCTATATGGTGCTAGCAAGAGGTGCTCGTATTGGTACCTTGTATAAGCTTGATGCACATGTTGTTCAATGCAATAGTGTCTCTATAAAATCACAAAAAGCTACTCATGGAGGAAAAGAGGAAAAAGTTCCTGATGGTGTAAACTCTATGGAAGTTAAACTTCTAGCAAAAAAGACTATGCTCTGGCATCATAAGTTAGGCCACATTGGATAGAAAGGTTTAAAAACCTTGAAGAATAAAAACCTGGTTGAGGGGCTTGAAGATTGTAACCTCGAATTTGAGTTTTTTGAACATTGTATATAAGGTAAACAACACTGTATTTCATTTTACTCCAGTCCTCACAAGTCTTCTAGTTTACTTGATTGCATTCATTTCGATGGTTTTGGTCCTATAAATGTTCCTTCTTTGTCTAAGTCAAGGTATTATGTATCATTCATTGATGATTATTTTTAGAAAAGTAAATCAGAAGTGTTCAGTCAGTTTAAGGAATTTAAGAACCTTGTAGAAAATCAGAATGGAAGAAAAATAAAATGTTTAAGGACTGATAATGGAGGTGAATTTTGTTCTGATGAATTCGAGAGGTACTATAAAGATCATGGGATTAAAAGACAGAAAACTACACCTTACACTCCACATCAAAATGGAGTTGCAGAAAGGTTCAATAGGATAGTGATGGAAAGAGCACGAAGTATGCTGAGCAGTGCTAGCTTGGATAGGAGAAGTTCAGGGCTGAGGTAGTTGCTACAGCATGTTACTTGATAAACCATTCTCCTAATTCTGCTCTTGTTGAGAAAACACCTTTGGAAGCATGGTCTAGAAAGAAGCCCTCTCTGAGACACATTCGTGTCTTTGGCTATGAGGCATATGCACATGTGCCAAATAAGAAAAGATCTAAATTGGAGAACAAGGCTGTCAAATGTATTTTTATTGGTTATAGTTCTGGCATAAAATGATACAAGCTTTGGAATCCTAATACAGAGAAGGTTCTATACAACAGAAGTGTTATCTTTCATGAGTTGAAGCCTTCTACCTTGGATCTGCAGTCAGAGACAAAATCAAAAAATAAAAAGGATGTAGTTGAAATTCCTCTGACACCAGATAAAGAGGAATTGAAAATTCAAAATGTACCTGAAACTGAGGAGAGCTCAAGTAGTTCTACGAGTTTTGATGAAGAAGAACAACCTCAGCCTCATCAAGTGAGGCGGTCAACTTGTGAAAGAAAACAACCTGATAGGTATGGGTTTTCTTTGATAGATTCTAGTTGTTCCTATGCTTTAATTTCTAGCACTGATGAGCCTAGGACTGTGAAAGAGGCATTTAGAATGTCTGGTTCAAGTACTTGGTTGGAAGCCATGAATGAAGAAATGGCATCATTAGAAAAGAATGATACTTGGAGTTTGGTGCCCTTACCTGAATACAGAAAAGTTGTTGGCTGCAAATGGGTATTTAAAAAGAAAATTGGTCTAGATGGCAGTGTGGAAAAGTATAAGGCGAGGTTGGTTGCGAAAGGTTATTCCCAGGTAGAGGGAATTGATTATGGGGAGATTTTTTCTCCTGTAGCTAAGCTGACATCCATCAGATTCCTTTTGTCACTTGCAACAACATATGACTTAGAGGTTAAATAGATGGATGTGAAGACATCATTTATTCATGGTGATCTTGAAGAATAAATTTATATGTCCCAACCTGAGCATTTTTTGGAGAAAGGTAAAGAAAAATTGGTTTGCAAGTTGAAAAAATCTCTGTATGGATTAAAGCAGTCTCCTAGAATGTGGTACCAGAAGTTTGACACTTTTGTTTTGTCATTAGGATTTGTAAGATCAAAATATGATCATTGTGTGTATTGCAAAGTTGAAAGTGATCAAGTTCTAATTATTGCTCTCTATGTTGATGATATGTTGTTCATAGGCAATAGTAAGTTAATGATTTCTGATCTTAAGTCTCAATTGTCTGCAAAGTTTGAAATGAAAGATCTTGGTGCAGCAAGGTATATTCTAGGAATGGAAATAACCAGGGACAGGAATAGTAGAAAACTTTGGCTCAATCAGAGTAAGTATATCAAGACTGTTCTAGAGAGATTTTGCATGAATGATTGTAAGCAGCTAGTTGTTCCAGTTTTGCAGGGAACAAAGCTATATGTTGAAGACAGTCCAAAATATCCTATTGAGATGGAGGACATGAACAGTGTACCTTATGCTAGTGTGGTTGGCAGTCTAATGTATGCAATGGCCTGTACAAGGCCAGACATTGCCCAAGCAGTGGGAGTACTTAGTCAGTTTATGGCTAATCCTAGAAGAACACATTGGGATGCTATGAAAAGAGTATTCAGATTTTTGAAGGGCACTTTAGAATCTGCTTTGTGTTACCATGGGAACTTGGTTGAATCACAGAGGACTCTTAGTATTTGAGGCTATGTGGATTATGATTGGGCAGGGGACATTAACAGTAGAAGATCCACTAGTGGATATATTTTCATGATGAATGGCGGTGCAGTAAGTTGGATGAGTAAGCAACAGGCTGTAGTCACTTTGTCCACTACAGAGGTAGAATACATGGCAGCAACACATGCCTATAAAGAAGCAATCTAGTTAAGAACTTTGTGTTCTAACATTAGTTTTGATGTAGGGAAAATAACAATTTACTATGACAGTCAGAGTGCTATTAGTTTGGCAAAGAATCATACTTTCCATGCCAAGATGAAACATATAGATGTATAATATCATTTTGTAGAAGATATGGTGGAGGATGGAAAGGTCTCTTTAGAAAAAGTGGATACTCTAGAGAATGTTGCAGATGCATTGACAAAGCTAGTGAGCACAAAAAACTTCAGGTGGTATGCCAGTTTGATGGGCCTTAGTTCCCATGAATTTCAGTAGTTTTTTCATGCTCTGGAGGTGCCTATGTGATCTTCATCAACTAGGAGTTTGTTGGAATAGTGTGCCTCAATCTCACAGGCTGAAACCTCTGAAAGACCAAAGTCGATGTGACATCCTTATTGCCTGGCTGACTAGCAGTTGTGCAACCTTGTGGAATGCTTAGGTCACCAAGACCTTGTTGTTGTCTTACCGACTGGAGTTGTCACTATGACATTTCTTGTCGTTGTGATCTCTCTCCGCCCGGTAAGAACTCTCGCCGACTGTAGTTCATAGTGGTTGTCGAGGAGACTTGTGGCGACTACAATTATTAGGGAGACTCTTGGCCAAAAGGTTTTCTTTCGGTATGAAGTCTTAGCGATGTGATATGTCTCACTGATAAGTATACACTTTGAGTCATTGGAGTAACATGAAGGCTTCAGTATGAAGTCTTAGTGATGGAGGTTTGTCTCACCGATGGTGTAGTCTGTTGTCGATATGACTCCTAGCGAAGGATGGTCTCGGGGTGACTTGAAACCTCTAGAGTAACTCTTAGCGACGGATGTGTTCTCGCCGAGAGGTATGTTGCTTCAGTATGATCTCTTGGTGATAGAAATAGTCTTGCTGATGGGAATGCTAATGTCTATGTGACTTTTGAACATCGGTATGACCTCTCACTGAATAGTGATAGTCTTGCTGAATAGTGCTACATGTGGTGGTCATCTGTATGATGTCTCAGCGATATGGTTTGTCTCGCCGACTGCTTTTGAACTTGGTGTAACCTCTTGTTGAAGGTGATGAGTCTATCCAATATCTAAAATTGGGTCTTGTGGCATCGGGGAGACACGGTTAGTGTCTCACCGACATGCAGATACAATTTGAATGCTTTTGACCAATTGACTATCCTACATGGTGTGACTTTGACCAATCAGGGAGCAGAATGGGAACCATTGGAAGTTAGACTATTGTGATCATTCTTGTGAGGAAGTTCAATAGATTAAGGATGACATGGATATACTCAGAGATTGAATTTGATGATTGGTTTGGTGTACAGTTTTGTTGGACGATCAGTGGGATGAGCAGTTCGATGAATAGTTGAGTAATTAGTGTGAATTCAATTCTGACAGCATTGTAACTTGAATGTTCTATACAAGGTTGATGATTGTGTATACTGTTGTAATTTGACATCAAAGAGTGATCCCGTACTATGTATGTAATTTTTTTTACTATAATACAAAGGGTTTTTTCTTGGTGTGGTGGGTTTTTCTCCTATAAGGGTTTTCCCACATAAATCTGGTGTTCATGTGTCTATGGTCATTTCTTTGTTTCTTTTATTTCTTTCAAGTGTATCTTAATTGGACTGTAATTGAAAATTTGAAAGCACCTCTTCATTCTTCCCTGAGGTTTTGACGATAGGAGAGTTGTTTCCGCACCTTAGCTTTCCTTACATAGTCCACTAAAATTTCCTTCTTTTGTCTCCCTTAATGGTGTCAATGATAGGTGAGAAAATGTGACTAAAATTCTTAATGAAATTTCTATAGAAACTTGCAAAGCCATGAAAGCTTCTTACCTATCCTACTGACCTTGGATTTGGCCAACAGAGTATTGCCTCAACCTTTGAGGGATCTATCTTCAATGAACCCTTAGAAATCACTAAACTAAGATATGTTAGTTCATCTTTCATGAATTCACATTTTTTGAGATTGATCATCAATTTTTCCTCATGTAACCTCTACAAAACCATGTCAAGGTGATGCAAGTGTTCTTCCTTTGTTTTTCTAAACACAAGTATATCATCTAGGTATACAACAACAAATTTACCAATAAAGGCCCCCAACACTTCATTCATAAGTCTCATAAAGGTATTCAGAGCATTTGACAATCCAAAGGGAATCACCATCCATTCATAAAGCCCATCATTAGTTTTAAATGCAATTTTCCATTCATCTCCTTCCCTTATTCTAATCTGATGATACCCACTTTTCAAATCAATCTTTGAGAAATAGCAAGCACCCCCCAAATAGTCCATTAGGTCCTCTATTCTAGGAATTGGGAACCTATATCTGATGGTTATTTTTTTTAGAGCCCTAGATTCTATACACATCCTCCAATCCCCATCCTTTTTAGGTTCCAAAACAGTTGGGACAACACAAGGGATCAAACTTTCCCTAATGAGACCTTTATCCAACAATTCTTGAACTTGTTTCCTTATTTTCTCATTTTGTTCAGGGGTCATTTTATATGCAACCTTATTTAGCAAGCTAGAACCAGAGATCAGATCAAAATGATGAATGCCATATCTCATTGGAGGCAAGGAACTTAGACATTCATCAACTGCAATATCCCTATACTTATTTAACAAGGCTTGAACATCGCTAGGTATGCCTTCCAACTTGTTTGTCATTAAAACAAACTTGGACTTAGGTCTGATCACCAATGCAAATCCCTAACCTCCTTCATCTATCAAATTCTTCAAAAACTCCTTCTCTCCTACTACCATGACACTAAAACCAACTTGTTTCTCAAACTCTTCATCTTGAAGGGGTGTTAAAGTGTATGACGTACCATCCTTATCTATCACATAGACATTTGTGTGGCCATCATGCTTGGCCTTTATGTCATACTACCAAGGCATACCTAGCAACAAGTGACAAACATCCATGGGGATGATGTCACAAAGGATTTTTTTTATAACCCCCAATATTGAACTCTACCCATGATTTTTCATTTACCATGACTTGTTCACCCTTGTTTAGCCATGACACTTTGTAGGGTGTGGGATGAGGAATTATTTTCAAATTCAGTTTTTCAACCATTTCTAAGGACACCAAATTATCAATAGACCCTAAATCTACAACTAGTTTGCATACCTTTCCATGTGACTTGCATGTGGTACTGAACAAGGAATTCCTTTGTGGAGGCTCTTTGGTTGTAGGCACCTTGATAAGTGTTCTCCTCATCATCAATGATTCACCAACCTCAGGGGCAACATGCTGAGATGGTGAAGTCACACTTTCAACATCCTCTTCATGCACAATTTGAGTCCTACGCTCACCACCATGAGAACCGAGGCTTTTTTTTCTAGGCACTTCCAATCTGGGTGTCCAAATTGATTGAAATTGTAGCATCTACCTAAAAAATATTGGATCCTCTCCCTTGTCCACCAAATCTTCCTCTACTCCCAAATATTCTTCCTTTGAATTTACCTCTACCGCTTGACACTCCACTTTGTTCTTGATGGATGCTTGCTTCACCTTGTTTCTTTTTTGACTGCCCTTGCACCAAAGTTGCATTTCCCTCTGAATTTTTTTCCTCTTCCTCTTCCTTCCTGCTCTTGTCTTCTTTTAATTCTTTCCTTTGTCTTAATTTCCAATTGGAAGCACTCCTCAACTATCCTAGGAGTTTCAAGGCCAATCTCATCTATTATATTGAGTCTAAGCCAATTCAAGTATCTTTCCACCTTCTCTACTTCATCTTCTGTGTGTCCAGCCCTTATGCTTAATTTGTGGAATTCCTCAATGTAGGTCATCACATCTAACTCCCTTTGCTTCAAGTTTTGCAGCTTTCTAAAGGTTTGTACTGCATAATTTGTAGGAAGGAATTGTGCCTTCATCTTGGCTACCATCAGGTCCCATGAGTTTATCTTTGAATTTCCCTTCTTGACTCTTTCTCCTTGGACATAATTCCACCATGTGAGGGTAGTGCCCTTCAATTTGGTCTTGGAAAATTTACCTTCTTATCCTTTTGTGCCTCTTCAAATTCAAAGAAATTGTTTAAAGCATCAATCCAATCCAAAACTTCCTCAATGTCCCTTTTACCCCCATACATAGGTACTTCCACTTTCACCTTTGGAATACCATCAACCTTGATAGCCTTTAGCATCTTGACCATCCTCATGTCCTTAGGGTCCAACTCCTCTTCTTCATGGACTCCCACTAGAGGGTTCTCACTTTCACCCTCATCCTCCTTGTCACTTTGGTCTCCACTGACCATACCTCTTCTCTGATTCTCCTCCAAGGTTGTTATTCTAGAAAGGGTTTCATTTTGAGACTCCTTATAGAGCCTATCTTCCTAGAGTAACTGCTCTTTCAATTCTTTAATCTCTTTGGTTGTTGGATTGTTCTTTGGAGGCATCTTGCTTATGCCTAGTCTCATTCACTCTCCCACTTCAAATTAGAACCTAAGATTTGATACTACCTTGATGTAGAGAAAGGGTGGAATTGTCTCACACAACACAATTTGACCCAATTAAACCACCTCTAAACCCACAAGACTCAATCAATGGTGGTTTACACAATATGGCTTGCTTCATCAACTAGGTCTCCAAACCTAGGTTTTTAAGGGTATCTTTTAGAGAAGGCCATTTCAACACTGGACCAACAACTCTTTAGATACCCATTAAGCTTGTATTTAACATATCTCATTTGCAACACTAATTGTTTTGGACCAACCCTCTCAAAAATTTCCTACTACGCCTAAAATAAGGTTAATTAGGCCACTTTTCCAAATCACCTATATGGAAATCAATTTCTACACCACAAATTTCTTCACCAACAATCTCCACCAATCACATAGGGTCCAATTTAATAGGTTTTATCATCCACCAATCTCTACAATTTGATGTTCAACAACTTCTCTACCTTTCCTATGCCTAACACATGAATATGTTAGACTAGGGCTTGGCCAAAAACCCTGCAAACTCCATCCCCTACTCCTAAAACCAACAAAAAAATAAAAATAAAACCTAAAGCCTCCATTCCACCAATTTTGGACAATTTACAATCATGGAATGGACTGTAGTTACATGATTTTCTAACAAACCCTTAAAATGAGGGTTTAATAGGAAAATCTCAAGAAAAATCTTTAAACAGTGTTATTTATCAATGAAAAACTATCAAACTGCAACCAAAATAAAGGCGATTCACTGTAGAATGCTTTCACAATAGTTTTAGATCATGAAGCCACTATATAGGGCCTTATAAGACTGGTAAACTTTAGAAAACACATAATTTTTGTAGAAAATAGAGTAATATTCTATTGTTTTGTCCTCCAAGAGCATCAACAACCATGCCTCAGTGTGTGTGAGGCTATTTAAACATGTTTTAATTAGTTTCCAATGGCCTCCAACTAAAATTCAATTAAATGGTCGTTTAACCTCTTCAAAATGCAAATTTGACAATGTTTGACAATGCAACTTTTAACAACTTTTACAAAACAAAACTAATGGACCCTACATGACATCAAAGCATCAAATATGGTATTCAACTGACCTTATTACATCAAAAAGTATAAAATCACACAAAACATCAACCTAGACTCATAATGACATCAAATGAGCAACATAACCATGATGCCCCTGCACTAGATGGCTTAGCAAAGACTTTATGATCTTTGAGAACTTGTAATAATTGATCTACATTATTCGAGTGTCCTTCCCATGTCTTGCTATAAATTAATATATCATCAAAGAACACTAATATAAAATTCCTTAATAATTTATTAAAGATGAAATTCATCAAACTTTAAAATCTATATAGTGTATTGGTAAGACCAAATGACATCACCAAGAAATCATAATAACCCTCATGGGTATTAAATGTTAGAATCCAAGATCACCTGCATGCAAGATGGATACCTGTCACATGCAAAAGATATGAAGAACCAAAATATGTTCTCTATAAACCTCTCAGTAAAAATGCATTAAGAGAATCAATTATTACAAAGTGATCAATCCTTATGAAGGAGATCAAGAAACCCTAAAAAGGGAAACCCTAAATGAAACCCTAGTGTGCACACTTAATAATTAATAATTAATTATTAATGTGCTAAGTTTAGCTTAAGTAATAAAGAGGAATAAGTGACTTAATTAATTAATCAATGTGATGTAATTAATTAAGCATAATAACTTATTACTCTAACACTACCTTAAGATGAACTTAGGAAGAAGCTAAAACACTAGAATAGGATGCATGAAAGCAAAGATGGGTCCCGACAACGAGGCCTGATCAGGTACCCATTTACAAATGCAAGAATGAGTAAGCGAAGGAAAAACCCAGTGGGACAAAACCCCCCTTACAATGAGATAACATGCTGCAAAGAAGCACTGGAAGAACTTTGTAGAGTAACACTGGAACTTGATATAGGCAAGCAAGGAAATATTCTTCTGTATACTACTGAAACCGGATGAGAGTCACTGATTGACTCAAGGAATCATGATAAAGCAACAGAATACCCGATGCCATGGAACACTCGGAAAACTCCAAACTGGAACAACTCTGGAATCTATGAAGCAGCAAGAAATTATTGAATGATGCATTACTGAAAACGAAGTGCAAAGATGCAAGATGCACTCTCCCAACTGCCAAAACATCCAAGTAATCGCCAAACAACCCATCGGGCCAAATCTGGACTAACTGATAAACTTGGGATAGATACAGAAAAAGTGCATGGACAGCAACCTAGAGCTCCTCAATACCTTTCCGATGCTTCAAACGAGGCGAAAAATGGAGATCGTGGCAAAAAGTTATGAGCTCGGAAGCATAAAAAGTACATCTGACTTCAAACAGCAATAAATGCAGGAAAACAGAAAAATACTGTAAAATAAACTATACCAAATGAAAGTGCTCGGAACCAGCTTTCCGGCGATATCTCGTTTGCCCGATTTTGATACTGTATGCCCAAGTTATGGCCAAAAGAAAAAAACTGCTCTTTTAGGAAAAACTAGGGTTAGGAGGGGCAAAGAGGGCTGCCGTACGGCTGATGTCATCATGACGTCATTCTGACGTCATCTGGGTTTTTCCTTCTCTTACTCATTCTTGCATTTGTAAATGGGTACCTGATCAGGCCTCGTTGTCGGGACCCATCTTTGCTTTCATGCATCTTATTCTAGTGTTTTAGCTTCTTCCTAAGTTCATCTTAAGGGGGGTGTTAGAGTAATAAGTTATTATGCTTAATTAATTACATCACATTGATTAATTAATTAAGTCACTTATTCCTCTTTATTACTTAAGCTAAACTTAGGCACATTAATAATTAATTAATTATTATTATTAAGTGTGCACACTAGGGTTTCATTTAGGGTTTCCCTTTTTAGGGTTTCTTGATCTCCTTCATAAGGATTGATCACATTGTAATAATTGATTCTCTTAATGCATTTTTACTGAGAGGTTTACAGAGAACATATTTTGGTTCTTCATATCTTTTGCATGTGACAGGTATCCATCTTGCATGCAGGTGATCTTGGATTCTAACATTAAATGTTGTCTTAAAAATATATTCTTCCTTAATTTGAATTTTTTGATAACCTGATCTAAGATCTAACTTTTTAAAATATATAGCTCCATTTAATTCATCTAGTAAATGATCAATCACTGTAATAGAAAACTTATCTTTTATGGAATACATGTTGAGAATTATATAGTCTGGACATATATGCCACGTTTCATCCTTCTTCTATACCATCATCATAGGCGGGTAGTAAACACTTTGGCTATGCCTGATAATTTTTTCATCCTTCATCTCCTCAACAATATTTCCTATCTCACTTTTTTTGTATATTTGGGTACCTATAAGGCCTAATGTTGGGTGGTTTCTGATGAGAGCATCAAAATAATTTCATTTAAAGAATTTTATACTTAAAAGACTTATTATTTTTGTTAATTGACATGACTGGCAATAGATTATAGATTAACATATTTACTTATTTTTCATAATGTTTATCTAAATTAGAGATATATTTGAAGTAATGGTTTATGTTAATTGCGTTACTTTATGATGACGTTTGTTGAGATAATTATGTTGCGTTGATCTTTTACTACCATAATTGTTATCCTTTTCTTAAGGGTTTTGAACAGGGTGTTTTAAAGATTGATGAAGTGGTTAAACTCTCTACTTAATCATAATGGATGAATGTTCCATAGATGGGCCCCACTAGATGATGAGTCACTCAAGTCCAAATCAACTTCTTCATAGTCGGTTATGGAACTTTTACTTCCAATGCCAATCTGGAATAGTTCTCTTTAGTCATACTTTAGTTCTGTTTTAGTTTGATTACAGTTTGATTGTAATCTTTATTTGGTCACCTTAAGTCTTGGTAGTTAATGCCATGTTAGAAGCTAATAAGGATATTATTATAAATATCCATGTTTTGGTTTTAGTTAGGAGTTAGATAGTTTGCAATCAGATTTTTCTGTAATTCAACATCAATACTTTGTTATGTGTTCTACTTTTGATCAATGGGAATGAAAGCAAGAAGTTAATTCAATCACTGTGTTAAGGGATCCTACCTGAGGAATATTAGGGCCCGCTCAACCTTTGGAACAATCTTGTGGTTGTATTTTGTTAAGTTATGCAATTTCTGATTATTTCGTATTAAATTTGAAGTAGATGTTAATTCTAAATCGTTAAGTTGTTAATTCATTATCTGACTTAGTGAATGTTAATTTTGAATAGTTACTTCTGCTCGAATTACCTTTCAAGTTTCAATTTTATTATGGTTAAATTAGTTTGTTAGAATCATTAGATTGAGTTGTTAAAGTCATAGTAAAGTTTATCAGATTAATCAGATTTAGATGTTGTTCGAAGTAGTTAAATTTGGTGTTTATGCATTAAGTTTCATTAGAAGCAATGATAAGAACTTGTGGAAAGATGGAGTTGGAGTTTTTTGAAAATCTATTCATGGAGATTAGTATTTCTACTTTCTAGAATAATCATCATTTCTCTACAATTTCATTTCTGCTCTTAAATTAGTGTTTAAATTCCAGCAACTAATTATGGATTTCTTTTAAAATAAAATAGACTTAATTTGAATTCCATGTTTTAGATTAAGGGTTAAAGTAATCATTAGTTGTCTCCATGAGTCAGTCTAAATCAAAGTTCAATAAATTCATAAATAAGTCGGTAAAATGTTAAAATTAGAAAATAAGATTGAAATAAACCTTAGGAATTAGTCGCTACAGTTTAGCTCCCGAGAGCTCCTGAAGAGCTCCTAAAAGCTCCTGAAGTAGAAAAATTGATACTTGAAGTTGTTTTTTACAGTGCGAAACCCCCCCAAAGAATCTATGACAACTATCCTTATCGCATATTTCTCATAGACACACCCGGTTCAATATATAATTGATTAAATGAGGCAAGTTGTGACATCAACGACCTTGTCCATCATTTTTGGCACCGTTGTCAGGAATACTTAAACGATCTGGCTATTTAGTGTGAAGCCTTAGTGTTGATGGGGAAGAGAGGTCTAAAATTGTGGATGAGATGAAACAAAGACCATCTAGGAAGGTTTCTTCCATGAAATGTTGATTTTAGAAGAAATCTTGATTTTGATCAAGAAGATATTCAACAATACTAGATTGAAAACCAAGAAAATAATCAAGAACACCCATTGGAAATCAAGAAGAAAATAGAAATCCATTTTCAGGAGAAGAAATCAACCAGTATGTCCCCAAGAAAATAGGACCTTTTCAAATCCTATCAATCTTGAAAGAAAGCTTGATGAACCCCCTATGAAAAACATTTCACCCTCGGTTCTACCAAAATTTAGGGGAAAGACTACAGAAGACCCTGATCAATTCCTGTTTGAATTCAAAATTTTATGCCAAACCTATGATTATTCAACTAATACTTAGAAGTTGAAGTTGTTTCCTTCTACTTTGAAATAATTAGCTTTGAGATGGTTCATGAGTTTAGGATCAGGAACAATTAGAACTTGGCGGTAGATGGAAACCAAATTCTTGGAAAAATACCAAGATTACTGTCGAGTGAGGGATAGGAAGGAGGAACTATTTCACATGAGGCAACTAGAAGATGAAATTCTAGAGGACTATGCTGATAGATTCCAATTTATGCATCAAAGGTGTACTAATGGACTGGATAATGAAATCAGCAAAAAAAAATCTGAGAGGGATTGATGACGAGTCAAGAGAGTCCTTGAATTTAATGGGAAAGGGAGACATTAACAAAATTTCCTTGGATGACACTGTGGATATTTGTAGAAACTATTCTAGAACTAGAGTGGGGACTAGAAACTCCAGAAGAAACAAGGCTCACACCACAGATGTATCAAAGGTAATGGAGGAATTGGCAAACATGAAGATTGATTTGCTTTTGCATCTTAGCATGTAAGGAGATAAAAAGAGCACTGAACCATTGTCAATTTATTTCTCTAAATGAAGGGGAAAACACCTTTTGAGGGAATTTTCATTAAATCAGGTTGAAATTTTTGAGATTTTTGAAAAAACACACCCAACTGGTTCCTATAATCTTTTAGCGGGGATAAAAAGCAATTTCAAGAAACCACAAGTGGTTGAAGAAGAGCTCAATTATGTCAACCAAAGACCTCAAAACCAAGGGTATAAAAAAAAATCAAAGACAATATGGTTCTCAGTCAAACTAGAATCAAAATCCATGGCATAACCAAAATTAATGGACCCCCCAATATTAGCCACAACCACCACCTACATATTGGGGACAACCAGAATGGATGAATCCCTAATGGAATCAATCCCAATGGCAGGCTAACCAGCAGCCACAGTGGCAAGAAAATCAATCCTTATGGCAATAGAATCAAAACCAATTACAACTATGGAAAAATTAGGGATAAAACACCCCTGGGGACAAACGCTTCCAGCCCATAATGCCCCTAATGCTCCAAATGATTAGGTGAATCAACCCCAAATGCTAGCTCAACTAGTTGCCAATCCAAAAATCACACATATTGATACAAAAAAACCTAATGTGAATGTTATAGATGTTAATGACGTATAGTTGTGAAATCAAAATATACAAACTGTACCAGCAGAGAAAATTCCAAAAAGAGGGGAAGAAAATGAAAATACAAATGAAAAACAAAGCTTGGAGGGAAAAAAAATTGTCAATCAAGCTCCCTATCCTGAGAGATTGAATAGAAAATCACTCCTAAAATCTCTTCCCCTAATTACATGAATGTAGTCGATTCTCAACTTCTTAGAGAGTTGAAAAAGATTAACATTGAGATACCCCTATTACATGCAACCAAAGATATACCAGAGATAAATTAGTTAGTTAAATCCCTTTGCATGAAAACGCCAGGAAGGAAAAAGAAAATTCCTTCAACAATTCAAGTAGGGACTAAACTCACTGATGTGTTATTAGGAAGATTGCTTCCACAGAAATATAATGATCCTAATAGCCTTGTAATAATGTTGAGTGTCAATAGAATTGAAATACCAAATGTCCTAATTGATTTAGGAGCTGCCATAAATGTCATTACATCTGATATAGTTGAAATGCTAGGGATGACAACAATCCAGCCAACAACTATTTTACAGTTGGCTAACGAATCCACTACAAAACCAGAAGGTATTATAGAAGAGATCATGGTCACAATTGATACATGGGATTACCCAATTGACTTTTTGGTTCTCAAGGCCAGAAGGAAAGATTCTGGATATCCAATCATATTAGGCAGACCATAGTTGGCTATTGCTGCAACCTTAATTGACTGTAGATCAGGAAGCATGATAATATCAAATGGAAAAAAACAAAAAGAATTGTCACTCTATCCACCTACACAACCATCAATTCAGACATTTACACTCAACTTTGGGTAGATGAAGATTTAGAATTAGAAGGTGATGGTATTATGGAATTAGCCATGGTAACTATAAGTGAACATATTCAAGAATGTGAAGAACAAGAGTTAACTTCAGAAAATGAACAAGAAACTTGTCAAACAACATTACATGGAAAACATTATTTTCCTCTGAATACTCTTGTTGATAAATAAAAAGATTCCAAAACAGATGCAAAAGAGATTACAGTAGCTAGGGATAAACCCCTCAATATCAATTCATCCTTATCCCCAACGCAAGAGTAAAAATTGAAAGAAAATTTAGAAAAACACACTAAAGCATTTGCTTGGGAATATACCAATATGAGAGGCATTCATCCTTCAATCTATAGTCATCACATCTACACAGATGATGTTAGACCAATAAGACAAGGACAATTGAGTATTAATCCTATTCTTTGAGACATTGTTAAAAAAGAAATTGAGAAGTTGCTTAATGTAGGATTCATATACCCATATCTAATAGTCAGTGGCTCTCTCCACTAGTTATAGTTCCCAAGAAGAATGGAAAATGGTGAGTATGCATAGACTAAAGAGAATTGAATAAAGCCACAAAGAAAGATCATTTCCCATTGCCATTTATCTTCCAAGTACCAGATAACCTAGCCAACAACAACTACTTCTCATTTCTTGATGGCTTTAGTGGATATAACCAAATCCAAGTAGCCCCTGAAGATCAAGAAAAAACTACCTTTACCTGTCCTTGGGGTACGTATGCATATACAGTCTTACCATTTGGACTATGTAATGCGCCAACAACATTCCAAAGAGCAATACTTGCAATATTTGTAGATTTCACCACTTCTTGTGTATAGATCTATATGGATTACTTTACAGTCCATGCTAAAACATTTAATGAAGCACTACAAAACTTAGAAAAGGTTTTACAATGCTATAAACATCATAGGTTATCACTCAATCATGAAAAAAGTTCCATTATGATGACAGAGCCTGGAATTGTTCTAGGACATCGCATCTTAAAAGAGGGGATAAAGGTTGATCCCAAGAAATTTGAGATCATATAGAACATTGAAACCCTTAAGAACCAAACTAGAGTACGAAGTTTTCTTGGGCATGCAGGGTATTACAGAAGATTTATAGAAGGATTTAGTAAAATTGCATCACCACTGTTTACTGTTACCAATTTTTCACTACAACTCAATTGGTGGAGCTGATTAAATTTTGTTATATTTGAAAGTGAAAGTATAGTTATTTTTGCATGTGCTTAAGTGATTTTTTCACTGCATTTATCAAGTATCAAGTACCAATTGTACAAGTGTTTTGAGAAAACTAAGTTTCAGAAGTGTTACTCAAATACTTTACAAATCAAGTGGAGTACAAAACTGAATATACCAATGATTAAGCATAACCAATTCCTTTCATTTATTTCATGAAGTTATTCACATTACATGTTTTCATTTTATTGCAAGAATAAAAATGATGGTACAACTTCACATTTTGAAGCATTTCTTTTAGAATGGAAATGAAAGAAGAAATTAAAGGATCCACACAAGTCATGGTTTTAGCTGGTTCCATTCATTACAAGAAATAAAATATACAACTAAAGGAAGGAATAAAATAACATAGAACATATCCGTCATTTCCTATATTTGATCTTCGGTTGATGGTTTGTAGCTTGCTCCATTCCGCTTTCATTCCTGGTTGTACCTACAAAGGATTGAGGAAGGTGTCAATTAAGAGCTCTGGATATGAACTATACTACAAGCTCTACCAAAAAAAATATAGTTCATTCCTTGGAATGCATGAAATCAACTAAAAGAAACAAGGGCTAAAAGAGGGAAACATCATCATCATATATTGTTTCTATGTTAACATTGTGTGCTTCCTATGCAAGTATAGGAAAATCATGTAGCTGATCATTTCATGAAGACATAAAGCATGTGGTAAAAAAGGGGCTCCCACAAGGGTAGAGCTCGGCATGCTACCCCACAAGAATTAAAAATGGGGTTGAGTGAAGGAATGCAATCATCATGTTCATCTGAACTATTCATGGAGTAAAACATAATTTCAGTTGTTTAAGCAATTAAGCCTATTGTTCATTCATAACAATCAAGTAATATACTATTTTGAAAGCTACAAGTGAACAGTAGACTTAATGACCTTAATCAATTCAACTGAAATGCATCAATTTCATATTTGCAAGTTCTAAATATTGCCATATTGTTTACATTTTTCTGCCATGAGTATTGTTTATTCATCATGTTCATGATATTATGTGAAGTTACAGCAAGTATACATGTTCATGATGGTGATAGTGAACAGGCATACATGATGTCTCATTAACAAGAACACTATTCAATAAAGGAAGCATGTGAAAAGCCTCATATTTTCATTTGAATGGAGGATGAAAAACATCAGGTAATTCACTGTAACTAGTGTCTGAATGCAAGTATTGCATTAAGTGAAGATGTTATAGTAGTCTTGAATGCTTTAAAGGAGAACAAATGCATAGAATACTCTTTTCATAATGGAACATAAAAATGAATGAAGAGTGCCAAGAAAAGGAACAATGATATCATTTGATCAAAACATGGGCAGTACATTCTTTTGTTTTAGTGGTGAAAGAAGCAAATTTTTCAAGTGCAAAATATAGTGATCGGGTATGTTTTCAAAGAGTATTTTGCATGAAGTTGAAGCAAACAGACATGAATAGATTTAACAAGGTATGGAACATTAAAAGATGTAACTTGAAGCAATAGGAAAAGACATTAGAGCCACAGTAATGCATAAGAGGTTAGTGAAAGTAAACAATCTACAGGTGTAAATCAAAGAGTTTCTATGTGTGAGATGGTAATTGATAGAGGGAAAGATGCTCCATATGATATTTTGAAATTGTTCACTCATGACACTGAAGAGGACACTCATTTTTTTTGCAATTTTTTGAGTATTAAAGCTTGTTGTTCCAAAGAGAGTACAACAAATTGTATGAAGTATAGAGATTAAAAATGGTGTTGCAATGTTATTTGACCAAGTTTCTACTCTATGAATAACAACACTGTAAATGTCTTATGAAGTACAAGGGTTTGGGAAAAATTACAAAACACTCATAGAAGCTTGAAACCATATAGTTTTTTATTGTTTTTCTCATCAGAGGACAAAAATGTGAAAGAAATCAAATTTTCTCTTTCAATATCAAATGCAAATGTCATATTTATAAACATAGAAAAGGTATTGCAAGGCCAAGCTAGGGTTTCTTCCATGGTGGCCAAGATAAAATACAGTAAATTAGAAACATGAGTGGAGCGACCATTCTTACACAAAGACAAGCTTTTTCAAAATTTTGATAGAGAGCAAAAATAAATGAATTTCTTTCAAGTTTCAGAAATACCCACATTGGGTATCGTTAAAATGCATAAATTGTACAATGCTCTCATGGTTCGAGCTCTAGTTTTGGAGAGATTCAAAATGGACATTATTTTCTTCAAAATACAATATACCCATATGAAGGTTTGTTCCAAAGATACAAGATACATGTAATGTGGTCTTGGGTCAAGCCCAGAAGGTTCCAAAACACCCATTTTGTGCATGAGTGGTTGCAGCCAAGAGGAGGGGTTTCGGTCCCAAATTTCATTTGAAGATAGAAAACTCTTTTGGGTTTTCCATCTAAACCCCAAGATCTGAAGTAAATAATGGATATCATCAAAAACTTCTAAGTGAAATGCATTAGAAAAGCATGACCATGGCGTGGCCTGTGTAATGGCCATAAATTTATCAATAGAAAATGACCTTTTGCAAGAATATTAATCTTTCATAAGCTTTTGTTTTAGAGATAAAATGCCAAGATAAATACAGAGGAACAATAAGCTTACCATTTTTGCCTGTAGAATACTAAGAAGATGGCAACTCAGCTCTCACAAAGCTTCCAGATGCATGGGTTGAACTCTCACAATGGCAACCAAGGAAGAACAAAAGAAAAAAGCACAAGAATGAAGTAGAATGCATCAGATAACTATATCATAAGCCACGGGTTGTGAGGCCTTTTTCTCATCAAAGAAGCCAAGGAATGAAGAGAAGACAAAAAAATAAGCTTGCCATGACTTGGAGCCTGAGCATGATCAGATTTGAAGAGAGGGAAAGCTTGAATGAAGGCTCAAATAGAGGTTTAAGGCTGAAACCCTAGTTCACATGGCGGCAGCATGCAGAGACATTTCCTTCAAAGCCAAGTGATGCAAGAGATGTGAAATGATAGGGGTCCGTTGTTTTATTACTTAGGGTTTTTCCTAGCCCTAATTTGACTTAAAGATTAATGCCTTAGTTTTATGTCTTGTACATGCCTAGGTCGACCACTTTCAAAGTTTCAATAGCCTAAGTTTAGGATAGGCATTTAAATGTTTTGCAAGGTCTTTTAAATCTTAGGGTTTTTAAATTGTTTCAAATGTCTATGCCTTAGTAAAATTCAGAAAGAATTAGTGCTTATTTTTATTGATTTTGAGGAAAATCAATTGCAATAAGAATAATAAAATCGGATATGCCTTGGAAAGTAAACCTTTATCACTTAGGTTTTATCTTCAATTTATTTTATAGAAATCAATTATACATGAAATTGTGCCATATCTTTTATGATTTTTTCTAAAGAAAATCAGATATTGTAATGGATAAATAAGGTTATTGTTTTTGTAAAATATTTTTCTAAATCTTTAATTGCAAAAATAATCAAATTGTGAGAGTATTAAATCTGCAAATCATTGTAAAGCAAGAATAAAGCAATATTTTATAAAAAAAAATTATTTATTTTCTATTTTTAGCAGATTTGTCAATGATCTTTTCTCTTGGTCAGATTTGAGCTTCTTGGTGGATAGATAAGGTGTTTTTTTTTTCTTTTAAAGCAAAGCAGACCTATTTTTAGGAGCTTTTCAGTATGTACATGCAAAAAGTGTGACTTCTCCACTTTTGTGCCACCCTTTTGGGTAGTTTTTGATGCTTTTCCTTGAGCTTTCTTCTTGAGCTCGGATTAGGGTTTTGAGGTATATCTTGAAGAAAATTTAGTTTTTTCTCAGTTCAGATTCTTGTTTCTTGCTCTTACACATTTTTGAGAGCTTGTAAACTATTTTGTACCCAAATTTTGAGAGTTTTCACTCCATTCAATAAAGCAGCAAAGTTTCCTTTCTCACTTCTTGTTTAGGCCTTGCAATAGTAATTTGATGTGTTTTGTGATTCAAATCTATTGAATCCTTTTCTTGTCTTACTATGGCAAAGTGGTTTGTAGGAGTTACATTCTGGTTCAGGTTGTGCCTTGTTTTTATTCTAAACCTTTACGCAAATCAATTTTAGATCATATGTGGTGTGAGATTGTGAGAATCAAGTTTTAAAGAGGTGGTGAGAGTGAGCTATTATCATAATCTTCCTTAATGTTGGTCAATCATTTTAAGTGATGGGATTTAAATCATAAACCTCCTTCTAACTCTTTTCTCCATAAGTCAGTAGAATAGGTGATTATCAATGAGGAAGCCGACCTTCTCCGGATATTCATTCTCATAATGAGTTACCCACAACTTGGGAAAGTTTCCATGTTTCAATGGATTGTTGAACTTTCATATTCAACAGGGTGCAAATCTTGATAACATTTACCTTGCTCAAGAAAGAAGAGGAATTTGTATGGACTAAGGATTGTCAGAAATCCTTTAAAAAAATTAAGATATCCCTAACAACTTCTCCCATTATCAAAGGACCAGTTTGGGGAGATCCTTTTCACATTCAGCAGATGCATCTAATTTGGCTATTGGAGTAGTATTAGGACAAAAAGATGACAATGATGCCATGAATGCAATTTATTATGTTAGCAAAAACTTAAATCCTGTTGAAAGAAACTACACAACAATAGAAAAGGAATTTTTAGCTGTAGTATATGCAATAAAAAAATTCAGGCACTATATTACAGGCTATAAAGTCTACATACATATAGACCATGCTGCAATAAGATATCTAATGAATAAGCTTGTAGTAGGTGGATGGTGCATTATCAGATGGTTACTTTTATTGCAAGAATTTGATGTAACTATCATTGATAAACCTAGAAAAGACAATGTTGTTGTTGACTTTCTTTCTAGAATTGTTTTGCAGGATAACCAAGAACTAGTGGATGATACATTCCCAAATGAAAACTTATTTTCTATATCAATTCATCCACCATGGTTTGTCAATTTGGAAAATTACCTTGTCACAGGAAAATGCCCAAGTCAATTCAGTCATAAGCAAAAAAAGAGGTTAATCCGTGAAAGTTCCAGATTTCAATGGATTAATGGTCTTCTATTTAAATTATTCCCTAACCATGTTTTACGTAGATGTGTAATAGAGTTAGAAGTTTATGATGTAGTACATGCCTACCATCACGAACCTGAGGGAACTATTCAGTGGTAAGAACAGTTCAAAAAATCTTAGGAGTTGGATACTTTTGGCCAACAATGACAAAGGATGTTTCATTCTTTGTCAAACACTATGATGAGTGTCAAAGAATGGGAAGGCCCACACCAACCATGGAGATGTCGTTTCAGCCACAAATAGCTCTCGAACCATTTGAAAAGTGGGGAATCGACTTTGTGGGGCCTGTGGATCCACCTTCAAGAGGGCAGTGATACATCCTTGTTTGTATCAATTATGCAACATAATGGGCTGAAGTGAAGGCATTACCAGTAGCAAAAGAAGATAAAGGTGCAAACTTTTTGTACAAGCAAATTCTCCAAAGATTTGGTGCACCCAGAGAGATTGTTTCAGATCAGGGACCACAATTTATATCAGCAATGATGGAAGCATTTTTGTAGAGATACCAAATAACTCATAGAAAATCTTCACTTTATCACCCACAAGCAAATGGACAAATGGAGGTCACAAATAGAGAGTTAGAGAATATTCTGACAAAAATAGTTTCTTTGAGGAAAACAGATTTGGGTAGATAGGATAGATGAAGCAGTTTGGGCCTATAACACCACGTGGAAAACAACGACTGGGCTTTCCCCATATGAACCTGTGTATGGGAAGAAACTAGTTGAATGCCAATAGAATTTGAGTTGAAAACATTGAAAACAACAGTAGAAGTTGGGATTGATCTACCAGAAGTATAGAAAAATAGAATTTTACAGCTTAATAGACTTGATGAAATGAGAATGGAGGCACTTCAGCATACAGAAGTGATTCAAAAGCAAAGGAAGGAATGGCACGATAAACATATTGTGTCTAGATAGTTCAGAGAGGGAGATTGGGCCTTGTTATTTAACTCCATATTTGAAGATTTTAAAGGGAAGTTCCATACCAGATGATTAGGACCATATGAGATACAACAAGTGTTTCAAAATGGAGTTGTCCAATTGGTTCCAATTGATGGAGAGAGAAGAGTCATGTTAGTCAATGGTCATCGACTAAAAGCTTATCATAAGCCAACAACAAAGGAGAAATTTTTGGATGAAGTGCAACACAAAATTGAACATTTTCTCATGAAAGACATCTCTTCCATGAGAAAAGATCTTTGAACCTTTGAAGAAGGCACAAATAAACAAGGTAGATTGAAAACCAACAATTGGCGGTTTACCTTGGGAAAAATGGAAGTAAATTGAAAACCAGCAAATGGCAGTTTACTTTTGGAAGAAAAAAAATGATAATTGAAAACCAAAAGTGGCAGTCTATCTAAGTTAACTTCTGAAAGCTCCTAAAGGCCCCTGAAGATCATGAAGACTGAAGAATCTGAAGACTCTATTTTGCTTGATAGCTCCTGAAAAGCTCCAAAAGACTCCTGAAACTCCAAGCTCTTGAGAGCTCCTGAAGACTCCTAATGAACTCCTGAAGGCTCCTGAAGATCTTAAAGGCTCGAAATAAATTAAGGTGTGCATTTAATGTGAATATTATTTTTGAATTTTATTTTCTAAGGTAGTTAGACTAATTTAAAATAGGTAAATATTTAGAAATCTAGACATCTCCACCATATTGTTAATTAATAAAGGTAATAAATAGTTTTTAATCATTTCAAAAAGTGGTGGATGGCTGATGTAAGGAATGATGTGACATTGGATGATGTCGGTCAATGATAATAGATCTTTTCATTATTCAGTTGTCTTTTCAAAAATCCTCCCAAGTACAGATTGACATGTGTAATGAATATCGCCAACCTTGTGAATTGAATTGCAAGCTTCAAGTTGTAGTGTGCGAATCATCCAGAGCAGTAAAGGAAATAAATGTAGGAAATTAATGGAACGTCGTGTCATTTTCAAAATTGGCTACTCCCAAATCAAGAAACTAATCATTCCACATTTTTGGTAAGTAGTTTAGACTACCAATTGAAGTCCACCAGTGAAGTCCGCCATTGTTGATAGAGAAAGATTGGGAATAAGAGAAATTATGAACCTAAGAACTTCAATCTTGATTTAGAGACCAGAAGATTGTTCGAAGAAGTTGGGTGGCTAAATTTTGTGATGTAGTATGAAGGCTTCCAGCCAGAAATGGTTTGGGAATTTGTGAGAAACTTTAATGTGAATGTCACCAGAGTAATGGGAGGGATAATTGAAGTCACTTCAGAAATTATAAGTGAAATTTCTGGAATCCCAAATGAGGGAAAACCGGTTATAAAAGACCAAGTTAATTTTGAGAAATTGGTGGCTGCATTTCACGAGGAGCCGGAAAGAAGGACAGAGATACAAATGCAAAAAGGAGACCAGCATAGCATAGCTTGTAACAATTTGGACAAGCCATGGAGGACTGTTGCGACATGGCTCATGAAGTTCTTCACCTGTGATAAAGAGTATGGTATGATATTGGGTCCAAGAATGTGGTTGTTAACACATTTGAGGTATGGTCAAACAAAACCTTCTGCTAGGATAAATCTACTAGTGTTTTTGTTTCAAAAAATATCTTACATGATTTTGAGAGTGAAAGCTAGGGGGAATCTTCTATGAAATATTAGGGATTAATACATTTGATAATTAAACACCATTTCTTAAACAAAGAAACTAGGAAGTAGGGTTGGTTAGAATTTTTGTCTGTACCTTTAGAAAAGCCAAAAGGGAAACCCACAAGGGGACTCGCAACTAAAAAGGAAAGAATTGAGAAAGGAGAATCTTCTAAGAAAATGGGAAAAAGAAAATCACAAGAATTCTCTAGGGTAGGCCGTACCAGTTCTAAAAAGAGGAAGCAAGAAGTACATGAAGAAAACCATAGCCTTGTTGAGACCGTAGTGTCAACTCTTGAGGAAACACCTATAATCCAAACCCCTATTTTGGAAAGTCCAAAAGAAACTGTTATAGGCCATGAAGAAACCCATACACTAGTACAATCTCCTACGGCCACAATGTTGCCCTGAAGACCCAATGTCAGCTCCTCAAAGTTCCCTTGAAAACCCAATGCCGACTCCTAAAAGGCCCCCTATCTTTGAAATTCATGACTCTACTAAGGAATCTGAAGCACAATTCGAAGAAAAAGAAGCATCTGAGGAATTTGAAGAAGAAGAAACCGTGATATCCCCTACACCTTCTTTGACTTTAGGGTATGTGCAGAATCATGATGGGCCAAAAAGTGGCAATACGTAAGTGATATGATGGCCCATGTGGCTGATGAATTTTTTTTTACCCAAAATTGATGAAATGAAAAGGGTTTTTAAAGGAGATTCATAGCTTTCCACCAATATAAACTATTCTTTACTTTGAATTTAATAAATAATTATTATTCATTTTCTATTTGAATGACGACTAAAGTCCTGATTGATAGGCTGATTGAAAAACATCTATAGCTTTCAAAAGGTATCACATTTTTTTAATCTGAATCATACATCACATTCTATGTTTTGCATACTATAGCATTAAAAAAACAATAATTGAATTTCATGAAGTTTTGACCAAGTTAAGGTGGTCAGACATACGAGTTTTTATATTTTTAAAAATTTGTAATAAAAAAATCATAATTAATTATTTACTTGGAAAAAAATTACAAAAAAATATGCATCACATCGGGACATGAGTCCTCTACTTATATCTAAAATCTTATAAAAAATATTATCATTTTATTGTGGCTAGGGTGGTCAAACAGACACCTACTTCTTATTTTTCCCTAAAATTTAAGTACTACTACATTGAAATTTAAAATTTTCACCAAATAGATTTAATTGTTTTTAGATAAACCTAGTAGTTTAGAAACTAGATTCAATTTTCTATAGATTCTATTCTTACATATTTTTAAAATAATATAGATAAATTATTCAAATTTTTATGTCAAGTTGCCTAACTCTGATTTTTTTTAATTTTTTGCCACTTAAGGGCTTGTTTTTTCCATGATGATCCTGCACATACCCTTTAGAGCAAAGAAAAGGTAAAAGACTATTGATTGAAGAAGAAGAATCCCATGAAAAATTGAATAAGGAGGAGTTAGAAACTAAAGAATTATTGAGGGCTATGAAAATGTCCCATTTAGAAGCTAAATTGGAACAAGAAATGAAAAATATGCAATTCCTTGAGGAAAATTTGAGAAGAAAAGAAGAATAATTGCAACAATCCTTTGTCAAAACTCAGGAAATGGAAAAGAAAGTTGAACAAAATGAAGCAAGGTTTAGAGAAAAATTGAGTAAAACAGAGGATGCCCTGCAACAAGCTAGTGTAAAATCATTAGAAAATGCTAAGGAAATTTTAAGACTAAAAGAAGAGTTGCAACAAAAGGAAGAGCAACTAAAACAACAATCTATTTGGTTTTATGTGCAAGAAACCTCTACTTCCACAACTCCTTTGCGACACCTTGCTTTGCCTTCCATTATCTCTAATATTCCTCCCATTCCATTATATATTCCTCCTTAAGTTTAGCCTAGATACCTCTCATTGGTAGCCATGAAATATGAGGAAGAAAATAAAGTGTTGAAAGAACATGTGCAGAAATTAGAAAAAGATAAAGATAAAATTGAGAGGAGACTTGAGCAAGCAGCAGAAATTAGTTCTACAATGCTTTCCATGAGAAGACCAGCTGGCATGTATGCTTTGTTTCTTAGAGAGAAGTTTCTAGAATGGAAATTAAATCAATTAATCTTAGGAAGAAGCCTAGATTACCATGAAGATCATGATTTTTTGAAGGATTACTTTAATAGCCACCCTGACATTCAAAATTTAATGTGTGAGTTTTACCAACATGGATTGTTAATGGGGGAAAATGATGACTCTATGTTGAATATTTATGTTGGTGAACTTCAAATTAGATCATTTGTCTCTTTAATGAAAAATTAGATAGAATTATCAAGTAGAATGGAAAAATACAAGGAGGTTCAAAGGAGGTATGGCTTGCCAATGAGGCCTAAAATGCCTCATGCAAAAAAATATATCAAAGCAGTAAGATCAATGGTAAGGTTCAATCAAGTTAGTCCCCTTTATGTCTCAAACTTGTTTGACAGTATTGTCGCATTTTAAAATATTGAGGGAACACTTCCCCCATTAGCACTACAGTCTTGTGAGAAAAGGTATCAGCTCATTCCTGAGACAGTCAGAAGAAGGGAGCCGATAAGTCCAAAAAAATTCAGCTAGATTTTGATCAGAGTCAGACATATCATCACCTTGATCCAGCAACAAAAATAATTATGGGTCGGCATGAGATTCAGGATTCCAATAATCATTATGCCCACACCAAAGCTTAGGGAAACAACAAATATACCAGCTGGGGTGTTAACACCATGGTTTGAAAAGATGAGGAAAAACGATGGCTTTGCACTCAATACCAGATTGCCAAAATAGTACAGGGATGGAGTATTCGACTGCTACATTTGGATCGAGGCACTAAACAAGGAAAAGGAGAACACCATAATTATTGATGAGGAACCATGAGGACATGGTTCAGATCAAGTGGGGAAGAAATTATGAGAGCTTCATAATACTTTCATTTAAAGCATTTTATGTTTAAAAGACTTGTTATTTTTGTTAATTGACATGACTGGCGGTAGATTATAGATTAACATATTTACTTATTTTGCTTTATGTTTAGCTAAATTAGAGATATATTTGAAGTAATGGTTTATGTTAATTGTGTTACTTTATGATGACATTTGCTGAGATAATTATGTTGCGTTGATCTTTTACTACCATAATTGTTATCCTTTTCTTAAGGGTTTTGAACAAGGTGTTGTAAAGATTGATGAAGTGGTTAAACTCTATGTTTAATTATAATGGATGAATGCGCCATAGATGGGCCCTTCTGGGTGATGAGTCACTCAAGTCCAAATTGACTTCTTTATAGTCGGTTATGGAACTTTTACTTCCAACACCAATCTGGCATAGTTCTCTTTAGTCATACTTTAGTTCTATTTTAGTTTGATTGTAATCTTTAGTTGGTTTCCTTAAGACTTGGAATTTAACGCCATGTAAGAAGCTAATAAGGATATTACTATAAATATCCATGTTTCAGTTTTAGTTAGGAGTTAGATAATTTGTAATCAATTTTTTTTGTAATTCAACTGCAATACTTTGTTCTGTGTTCTACTTTTGATCAATGGGAATGAAAGCAAGAATTTAATTCAATCACTGTGTTAAGGGATCCTACCTGAGGAATATCAAGGCCCGCTCAACCTTTGGAATGATCTTGTGTTGGTATTTTGTTAAGTTATGCAATTTTTGATTCTTTCGTATTAAATCTAAAGTAGATGTTAATTCCAAATCATTAATTTGCTAATTCATTATTCGATTTAGTGAATGTTAATTTTGAATATTTACTTCTGGTCAAATTACCTTTCAAGTTTACAGTTTATTATGGTTATATTAGTTTGTTAGAATCATTAGATTGAGTTGTTAAAATCATAATAATGTTTATCAGATTAATCAGATTTAGATATTGTTTGAAGTAGTTAAATTTGGTGTTTATGCATTAAGTTTCATTAGAAGTGATGATAAGAACTTGTGGAAAGATGGAGTTGGATTTTGTTAAAAATTTGTTCATGGAGATTAGTATTTCTGCTATCTAGAATAATCATCATTTCTCTACAATTTCATTTTTTCTCTTAAATTAGTGTTTAAATTCTAGCAACTAATTATGGATTTCTTTTAAAGTAAAATAGAATTAATTTGAATTTTTTTTTTAGATTAAGAGTTAAAGTAATCATTAGTTGTCTCCATGAGTCCGTCTAAATCAAAGTTCAATAAAGTTAGAAATAAGTCAACAGAACGTTAAAATTAAAAAATAAGATAGAAATAAACCTTAGGAATTAGTCGCTATAGTTTAGCTCCTGAGAGCTCCTGAAATGATGTAGAGCCAAGGTGGAGAAGACTCAAATTCTGATCAAATCTCAAATAAGCATCAATACTTGGAACCACAGTCTACTACTTGGATCAATTAACACTGTCAAGGCTTTAGACTCCAAAACTCATCAAATAAACTTATCTTTTAGAGAAGGCCTCTCAAGAACCATCTCAACATCATTAGAACATACAGTCACACCCTCAAAAAAATTCCCAAACCAAACATACAAGGTTTCTTTGCAACATCTTGGAGAACCATCAAACTACCCTACAAAAAGGCTACAAGTTAGCCCTGTTTTACAAAAAAAGTGTCCTTTAAACTTCTCTTAACCCCTCTATCTCTTGGATAGTCATAAAACATGTCTCAAAACACCCAATTTCATAGGTCTTAGGAAATTTCTCAACCTCTAAGCCACTGTTCCTCAAAACCCTCAATTTCCTCACAACTACCTAGGGTTTTCAGCCTTACACCTTTCTTGAGCTTTCCAAGCCCAACCAAGACTTCAAATTACTTGTTTAGGGTCTGTACAATTGTTTCAAACTATTTTCTAAGCAAACCAGCAACAAATCATTGAAAATCTAATACTATCCCATCCATCCTTGCATGAACTTTGCTTTATTTCGCACTGTGGTGACACCCTATAGTTTGTAATTTGCTTTATTTCAAATTTAAAACAAAAAGTAACATATCCTAACCTAACTCCATGCCTCCCCACTAAGCAACAAGTCAAAACAGTAAGTGGGGATGGCTTAGAACATTAAAGAAACTCAAACGGTGCCTCACTGCCCCTGTACAGGCAGATCACAAAATATTGACAAAGAACTCCTCAAGTTTGTGATTAAGACTTCAAAATGGATTCATAAACATGATATTCCCATGTCATACAATAAATCACAAGGATTTATAGTATCAATCTACTTGTACGGCCTGTACAATGGAAGAAAACACAAAAATACAATGAAAATAGAAGAAAACCCAGTGAAATCAACAGAGAATTGTTACTTTATTCAATGAATGCTCACCAAATTTTGGTACATCAATCCTTTCTCATTCCTTGCAAACGCCTTTATACATTTTCCAATTCATGAAAATCTTCCCCAATGCCTACAACTACCTCTTAACCACCTTAACCCCCATTTGGCTTAAAAAGAAATTATGTGCTAAATGAACCCCATTATGCAAATTTGTTATCTAAGACACCTAGAACCACTTAGATACCTTTATGTTATCCTAAATATGACTTGTAAACTCCTGTCTTGCAGTTCCTTTAAATTTCAAATAGTTTACCTACATGGCAACATTGACAATTCCTTGAAACAAGAGTGCATTTTGCACATTTGACCACCTTAGCCCACAAATTCCCTAAATACATATAGGATTGGTCTATTAGACCTTATTTAAATATAATAAACACCAAGACACTAGCATCAACCTATTATTCATTCAAATAACCAAAATTTGATGTTGTGGTATAGGTGCTCCTGCACCATACACCCCCCTAAGAAAAACTTAGGCCCCATGAGTTGGTGTGGATTCCACTATCTCCAAGTATTACATAAACTCCCTTGATTCACAAATGCATTCCACTGAGGAATACACACAGGACCTACAAACTATCTTAAACTCCCATCATGGTGTAATGTATACATACAAGCATTTTTCCTTGCTTCTATTCTCGGACCTGCAATCAACTTCCTTTGTCCATCCTTTGAGTGTTTATCATGCTTGACACCTGTAGACAAACATACCTCAATATTTCTTGACTTCACTTTATTTTCACATTCATTCCTATGACTATCTTTATAGCCCTTTCCTTTTTGGTTGTCATTCACTGCCCCATTACCTTGCTTTACCACTTTCCTTTCATCCTTACCATTCACTATACCTGTAAAATTTAATTTTTCTCCAACCTTGCTCTTAAATACAAGGCATTCAATGCTCCCTATCATCACATTGCCCTTCATGTTCATTGTCATTACCCCTACATTTACCTTTATGTCCATTACTTCTGTATTTTCAAACCTACACTTGTGCACAACATCTAAATTCTTGATTTCTTTCAAAACATTTAGAAGCTCCTTTTTCACACACATGATCACTTTAGCTTTTCCTTTAGTGTCTTCTACAAGAGGAGTCAACACAAAATAATGACCATCTTTAACTATAGTGTAGGTATTCTCCCTACCATCATATAATGCCCTTTTGTCAAATTTCCAACGTCTGCCTAATAGGAGATGGCAACAGTCCATTGGAAGAACATCACACACAACACTATCATGGTAACCACCAATCTGAAAGTATACAATAGCCTTCTCATTTACCAATAATATTGGTCATCAATCAACCATGAGATTTTATAGGGACAGTCATGAGGAATCCTTTTCAATCATAACTTGTTTACCATTTCACATGAAACCATATTTTCAGTTGACCCAGAGTCAATGACCACTCTACATACCTTGTCCTTGCACTTACAATTTTTCTTGAAGAGACTTTTCATATGCAAAGGTTCCTCCTCTTTTGCTGCTTTCAAGATTGTTTTCCTCACCATCAACATTTCCCCAACCTCAGGATCTGCATTCTTACTTGTGGAACAATGAATTTCACATTCCTCTTCCTCATCCAGCTATGCTCTCCTATCAACCTTCTTGTCTCCACTATGTGAACTACCAACCCTCTTAAGAAATTTCCATGAAGGATGGCCAAACTCATTGCATGTGTAGCACCTTCCTGCAAAATCATTAGTTCCTCTACCAATACCAAACCTTCCTCTACCTCTAAAACCAAAACCACCTCTAGAATCAACATTGTGTTCTTTACCTTTGTTTGATCCTTCCTGATCTTCACTTGGCTGCTTTGTTGTAGAAGGTATTCCTCTTCCTCTTGCATTAGGACCACCTCTTCCTCTTACTACTTTCTCTTGTCTCCTCTTAAGCTTCTCCTCCACCTTGATTGCCATTTGATAACAATCCTCTACACTCCTAGGGTTAGCCAAAACCAATTCATCCTTTATATTAAGCCTCAAACCACCAATATATCTAGCAAATTTTTCATCTTCATTCTCATGATGACCAAACCTCAAACTTAACTTATAGAACTCCTCACTATAATAATTAATGTCCATTTCCCTTTGCCTTAAGTTTTGCAATTTCTTAAACAATTGAACTTGATGATCCTTGGGTAAGAATTTACCTTTATGTTTTGATATCATCTTGTCCCATGATGTAATCTTAGACTTTCCTTATTTCCTTCTCTCAAATTGAAAGTAATCCCACCATACCAAAGCATGGCCTTGTAACTTTGTCTTTGCAATTCTTACTATGTGCTCCTCAGGAACTTCATCACATTCAAAATGATTATCTAATGCAGCAATCCATTCAAGTAATTCTTCATCACTTAAACTACCACCATATTTAGGAACATCAATTTTTACCTTAGGCTTGTCATCTCTAACTGACCTTACCAACTTTGCAATTCTTTGGTCTTCTGGATCAAGTTCTTCTTCCATGTCTTCAAACTCATCATCTTCATCTTCATCTAATCCACTCTCTTCCACATCCCTTCTCTTGCTTGTCTCCAAGGCTATGATTCTTTCTTCCAACTCTCTGATTTCCCTAGTGTGTCTTTCCTTCATCTCCTTCATCTCTTTAGCCATGTCTTTGTTCTTGGGAGGCATCTTGTCAACCTTGCCTCTTCACCTTCTTCTTCAACCTACAAAATGCAAACAAAATCTACTCCTTGCTCTGATACCACTATGATGTAGAGACAAGGTGGAGAATATTCAACTTCTGATCAAATCTCAAATAAGCATCAATACTTGGAACCACAGTTTACTACTTGGATCAATTAACACTATCAAGGCTTTAGACTCCAAAAATCATCAAATAGACTTATCTTTTAGAGAATTCATCTCAAGAACCAACTCAACATCATTATAACATCCAATCATACCCTCAACAAAATTCCCAAACCAAACATACAAGGTTTCTTTGCAACATCTTGGAGAACCATCAAACTACCCTACAAAAAGGCTACAAGATTAGCCTTGTTTTACAAAAAAAGTGTCCTTTAAACTTCTCTTAACCCTTATATCTCTTGGATAGTCATCAAACATGTCTCAAAACACCCAATTTCATAGGTCTTAGGCAATTTCTCAACCTCTAAGCCATTGTTCCTCAAAACCCTCAATTTCCTCACAACTACCTAGGGTTTTCAGCCTTACATCTTTCCTGGGCTTTCCAAGCCCAACCAAGACTTCAAATTACTTGTTTAGGTTCTGTACAAACATTTCAAAATATTTTATAAGCAAAACCAACAACAAATCATTGAAAATCCAATACTGTCCCATCCAACCTTGCATGAACTTTGCTTTATTTCACACTGTGGTGACACCCTACAGTTTGTAATCTGCTTTATTTCTAATATAAAACACAAAGGAACATGTCCTAACCTAACTCCATGCCTCTCCATTGATCAAAAAGTCAAAACAGTAAGTGGGGATGGCTTAGAACATTAAAGAAACTCAAACGGTGCCTCACTGCCCCTGTATAGGTAGATCACAAAAGATTAACAAAGAACTCCTCAAGTTTGTGATTAAGACTTCAAAATGGATTCATAAACATGATATTCCCATGTCATACAATAAATCACAAGGATTTAGAGCATCAATTTACTTGTATGGCCTGTAAAATGGAAGAAAACACAAAAATACAATGAAAATAGAAGAAAAAATAGTGAAATCAATAGAGAATTGTTACTTTATTCAATGAATGCTCACCACCTTTTGGTCCATCAATCCTTTATCATGCCTTTCAAATGCCTTTATACATTTTCCAATTCATGACAATCTGCACCAATGCCTACAACTACCTCTTAACCACCTTAACCCCCATTTGGCTTAAAAAGAAATTATGTGCTAAATGAACCCCATTATGCAAGTTTGTTATCTAAGACACCTAGAACCACTTAGATACCTTTATGTTATCCTAAATATGACTTGTAAAATATTTTCTTGTAGTTCCATTTAAATTTCAAATAGTTTACCTACATGGCAACATTGACAATTCCTTGAAACAAGAGTGCATTTTGCACATTTGACCACCTTAGCCCACAAATTCCATAAATACATATAGGATTGGTCTATTAGACCTTATTTAAATAGAATAAACACCAAGACACTAGCATCAACCTATTATTAATTCAAATAACCAAAATTTTATGTTGTGGTATAGGTTCTCCTGCACCATGAAAGCCCCTGAAAGCCCCTGAAGTAGAAAATTCGATACTTTAAGTCATTGTTTATAGTGTGAAATCCCCCAAAGAATCCGTGACAATTATCCTTATTGCATATTTCTCATAGACACACTCAGTTCGATATATAATTTATTAAATGAGGCAAGTTGTGACATCAACGACCATGTCCATCAATTTCCTCCCTAGAACTAGTTGTATGGCATGATCATGATCACTCTTAGGAGGAATTCCTTTAGGCATATCTCTAAAAATTACTAAATGAAAATCAATTATTGCTTGTAAGTTTGAATGGGTGGAAGCATTAGCTTGAGAGACCTCTAATGAACATAACTAGGCCACAAATCCATCAACTCCTTTCTTAAGCAACTTCGATATTTGATGAGAGCTTACCATTTGTGTGGACTTTTCCTTGAACCCTCCTAGCTTTCTTGTATTTCCTTCTGATTGGAATATCATGAATAATTCTTGGAATTTTATCTTAATTATTCTCAAAGTAGTAAGCCATTATACTCCCAAAGGAATATCTATTGCACCCATGGAGATAACATACATTGGGATATCAAGGTAATAATCTCATATAGAGAATTTAATTCTATGGAACTTTCTAGAACAACTAATAGTACCACCATCTACAATCAAGACTTGAAACTATATAAATGGATATATAAAACAATTTAGATGAGTAGCCAACATTTTTTATGAAATTATGAGTACTACATGAGTCGATCAACATGGTTACTTTCTTCTTCTTTAATAAACCCACTACCTTGAGAGTTTTGGGGGAACTAAAATTGGTGAGTGCATGATAAGAAATGATTGGTTGGGGATCACGGCATTCATCATCTAACTCCCTATCACCCCTAATATTGGTTCCTCCTCTTCTTTTTCACTTGGACATTCAATTTAGAATAATTTCATTTCACTGCATTTATTCCCTTGACTATATTTGTTATCACAATTGAAACATTACCATTTTTCTCTCTTCTCCTCAATTTGTTGTGGAGTCAACCTAGTAGGTTGTGATAATGAATGTGTAGGAGATCTCATTTCACTGATATTTACATGCCCTTTTTTTCTACTATCCAAAACTTCTCCTCAATTTTTCTTTCCATTACTATTGCTTGGGATAAGGATTGTGATTGGAACAATCCTACTTCATATTTTACGTGATCCTTTAAAACACCTAGAAATAGTTTCTTCAAATTTTATTCTATCACATTATCTACTCTTAAATAGAAATATTTTGAAATGGTTGAATATGATCCTTGATCATGCTTGTTTGAATAGAAAATGAGGTGAAGGAGAGGAATTGAAGATTTAATTATGAACTAGGAAGATGTGAATTTCGTACTAGAAGGATAGCTTTGTTGAAGCATGATTATGAGGTGGAACACAACAATAAAATAATGTATTTAAAATAAAATATAAATTAGGATTTAAGAATTGCAAGGTAACCATTTACAGTAGGGGTATCAATAATTTAGCGTTTGAATAATAATTGATAAGATAAAATTGTAAACGCTAGAAGACTCTAAACCATATATGAATTCTTGATTAAAAAATAATGTATGTTATTGGTGAAAGATTAATGTTCATTCAAATTCATGATATCCACATATCACGATGTAGTTTTGTATGAAAATACTAATGGATGTGTGATATTTTATAATAGAGAGAATGATTTTTTTTCAATTTAAGTGTTATACATTATATTGAAGAATGAATGCCCATAATCTAGTAATGAATGATTAGAGGAAAATGTTAATTATTCTAAAAGAATGTGAAGGGAAGGTTTCTAGTAGAAACATAATTTATTTGGTAGATGGAAAATTACTCTTGGATAACTTGAGGCATGGGAATATATATTTAGCACCAGTTATTAAGATATGTGAGTATACAAACACAACAAGTGTCATTACATCTATACTTAGTAGACATTGTAAGAACTTGTTATAAAACTATTGGAAGAGAAAAATTATATATAT